>BQNB010060619.1:330-36846 GCA_026074375.1 Tanacetum coccineum
AAAAATTTAAAGTTTACACATTTACCGGTTTGCTTTACAAGTTCTAAATAAATAGCGTATTATCCTTTTATCTTTGAACATACGAGCGATTATGCAGTTTACCGTAGAGTCACTTTCCCGTAATTTAAATTACGCGTGGGATTCTCAAATAATTGGACCCGTTAGGCATGTTTGACCTACTACATTTTTAGTTATCAGTTTTCACTACACCATGAAATTAACGACAAATCATGGTTATATAAAATAAAAACCATGGTTTTGACCTTTATACATATCACTCAAACAAGTAGTGAGTTAAAGTAAATGTATATATCATTAAGTTTAGGTTCAGTATTGTGAATGTCATGAGAATAATTCGCAGGTTATATGTCTAATAATGAGTTCAATAAGTAGAGTTTAGACTTTAGAGAATACGTCAAAACTCCAAATTAGGATACTATTTTAAATTATGAGAGTATTAGAATATGAACGAGAACAGGGGTTCATTATAGCCTCTAAGATCAGTTATGTGGAATGGTTAGATTAAAATTACTAAAACAACACAGTTAGACGAAAGGTATACATAAATCAACATTCAATAGTCTGGAATAGAAAATGAGGAATGCTAGACTCACATAAATTTTATAAGAATAAATTCAGATAATCATGTGTCATGTTAACTATTGGTATTGCCTCTCTTCTTTTTTACCTTTTCTCATATTTGCATTCACAAATTAACATACACATCATTGTGGGTTTTCTTTTCTAAACTTTATGTGGTCTAGCATTATTCATAGAAAATAACCTCTCATCACAAATGGTGTAGATGAACGGGGGTTTGCCACCTGCGTGGTTGGTTTTTTTGGCCATTAAGCACTTCGTCCAATAAAATATCATAGGTCAATCGACCGGCTAACGTTATTAACAGTTATATGCAAGTTACGAGCTATCATATGTTGTGTGAGAAAAATATTAATTTATAATGCAACTTTAGTGAAACGTCGTATAGGGCTTGCCCTTATACGACGTATAGGTCTGTGAACCTTAAACATCATTTTTATAGAAACATGATCTATACTAGCTGTAAATTCGTAAAACGTGATACATACTTTTATATATACTCTAATAACATTTCTATATAAATGTTTCATAAAAGCTACGGGCGGAAGCGTAATATACACGAAATGCGGGTGTTAACCCAAACACCCCGGTTTTGACCCATTGCTACATAACCTTATTATAAAACATACAAGTTGACATCAAAGCTTGACTAAAACATATTTGAACTTTTGTTATTTTGTTGTTATATTATTTTACTCTTAATAAAAATTAAATGTCTTTTTATAGTGTTTTAATAATTTATTTGTATCATAATGTTGCGTTAATAATTTATATTTATACTTCTAACATATCATTTATTTACATAATATTCACGGGGCTAACATGTAATTTAATTACGTAATACCACAAACCGAACTCTTATAAAAACACTGTCACGGGTTCTTAAGGCTCCGTGAATTTCACGGGTCAATAAACTAGTTGTTTAATATAAAGTTCACCTTTACAACAAAAAAAAACAAGAATTATAGAAAGATAACCAAAAAGTATCAAGAATTTTAGAATTCATATTAATTCTCAGCTATATGACGTCCCTCATGCAAACTTTTTATCCACGAGGCATGACAGAGCTGAAAACATAATACTAGTCTTACCACAAGCAATTCACGTACACTATAGCCAGCGACTTCATTCTTCAACCTATGTGATACAGCATGTTAGAATAAAAGTTTGGCATAGTTCTCAATATTATATGCTCCATAAAAGTATTTTATGCACATAAAAAGAAAGAGATAACACAAGAGTTAGAGCATGAAACATGAAGGTAGCAATTTTGATAACATGAAATTATATGTTGTTATTACTCTAAGCGTTTACTTGTCTGAATTCATTGGAGCTTTTACTTATTTGAAATCGTTTATGTGTGTTAAGACCTATTTATACTCCTGTAATTTTAGTCTTTTATTATCAATTCAATAATCAGTTTATTACTTTTGTTTACATGGTATCACAACAAGGATTTTGTACTCACTAGGGTTTGATTTTTAGTTTGAGGGAAGTGCAAAAATCATCCATGTGGTTTGCCAAACAACCGTCTCACGTCCCTCGTCAATACTTGGCTCAAAAATCATCCATCCGTTAGTAAATTGAGGCACTATACGTCCCTGAGGACGAACGATGCAATTTTTTTTCGGTAAGTACTAACGAAGGTCTTAAAGGTGGGTATTGTTGTCTTTTTGCCGCCACAGGGATGTATGGTGAACCTTTGTTTTAAAAAAAATTATTTTTATTTTTTTTTAGTTTTTCTTTGTTTTTTAATTTTTTGTTTATTTAAAAGGTATTTTTTTTACATTTTTTACATTATTATTCGTCAAAAAATTTAAAAACTTTGTACAAAATTTTAGAAAAAAATTTCGCCTTTTTTTAAAATATTAACTTTTTTTGGGTACTTTTAAAATTTTAGAGTAAAGAACATTTTTGGTCTTTGTGGCTTGATTTGTTTTTCACTTTTGGTCCAAAACTCAAAAACATTTTGGTTTTAGTCCAAAAGTGATATTTTTGTTTCACTTTCAGTCTAAACATGTTGAAAATTTGGACCAAAAGTGAAATACCCACCAAACCACAAGGACCAAACAAACATGCTTTTGGACTGAAAGTGAAACCAAAGTATCACTTTTGGACTAAAACCAAAACGTTTTTGAATGTTGGACCAAAAGTGAAAAACGCACCAAACCACAAGGGCGAAAAATGTACTTTACTCTCAATTTTAAACAAATATTTTTTTACGTTATTATTCGTGAAAAAATTTAAATTTTTTTTACAAAACTTTTATAAAATATCTCATAACTTTTAAAATCTTAAATTTAAAAAAAAAAAATTGTTAAGAAAAAAATTAATTTGTTTTGTTAAGAAAAAATAAAAAAAATTAAAACCTTTTTACTTTTTTCTTTAATTTTTTTTAAAAGTACGAAAAAAAATTAATATTTTTGAAAAAAATTAAGATTTTAAAGAGTGCGATTTTTTTTATTTTTTAAAAATATTTCTAATTTTTTACGAATAATAATGTACAAAAATATTTAAAAAAAATTAAAGCAAAAGTTCACCATACATCCTTGTGGCAGCAAAAAGACAACAATACCCTCCTTTAAGACCTTCGTTAGTACTTAACGGAAAAAAATTGCATCGTTCGTCCTCATGGACGTATGATGCCTCATACTAATAACGGAGTGATGATTTTTGAACGAAGTATTAAGGAGGGACGTGAGATGGTTTTTTGGTGTAGATCCCAGTCTGATAAGATCTTTCTAGCCTGTTAAGGGTGGTAGCTAATCTGGATATATCCAAAATCACTTCTAGTCAACTTCTTTTGGATCAATGGATGGAAGTGGCTTCAGGGTTAAGACTAATCTTGCAGGCCTGACTAATTCCTCTGTATCTTTGAAGGAAACACCTTTCTCCTTGGCTTTCTCTTTCTTCAACTTCATCAAAGTCTGAGCCATAGTGAGATCTTCATCATCAAATAAACTTGTTGTTGTAGGAGGAGTAGATGGCTCAACAACACTAATTGTAGGCTCAGCAGTACTAATAGTTACACCAGCAGTAGTAACAGGTGCACTAGCAGTACTAACTCAACTTATAGCAGCATTAACTTTCCCTGCTTCTTCCTCTTCAACAAACATCATTCCTTCATCCACCAAATTATCAAGGTCATCAAAATCACTTGCCTTGAACATGGGCTCTGTCTTGTCTCTTGTCCTCCCCTATTTGGATGCATCCTCCTCATCCAAATCATCTGAAGACAAAACCAATTTGTATAGCCTCCTTCTTGACTTTATTTGTCTTTCCAATCTCTTGACTCTTTTCTTTAGCCTGAGGATCTCCAAAGCTTGAGCATCCTTATCCGTTTCCAAGTCAAGCACCTGTTTTGATAATTTTGTACAAATATTCATCAATTCCTCTAGTTTCAGTCTACCCTCACCACTTCCAGTGTGTAACCTCCTAAGAGAGGTGAATCATGGGGTGTGGGTGGTACAGTATTTGTCAATTCAAAGTCTGGTTCCATACTGGCCTCCCCACTTCTAAGTGTGTTAACTGTTGAGAGAGGTGGTTCTTTAGCCTAAATAGGTACCCCCTCAGACCTAGTCTGAGCTTGAGCACCCCCATGGTGTCTTGGCGCCGTCTTGGCGCCCGGAGACCAACTACCTGAACCTTCACTTGAGGAGTAGATTCAGAAAGTGTTGCCATGATTGGGTTTTTTTTTTATTCCCACTTTTTTTTAGATAATGAGATCTGAAACATTGCTCAGTTCAGGTCATTTTAACGACTCAATTCTCGTTCACTAATTTTTTGGTCCGATACGCGTTTACTTTTAAATTAATTTTTAAGCTAAATCGCATAGACTAGAAATAATCATTTAATGTAAACGGTCATCAAATAAATTAAGGTTTACGTCAACCAAGTAGTAAATAATTATTAAGAAGATAATTATTAACTTTGCGTATTTTATTTTATTGGTTACGTAAAAAGTTTACGTTTCGCAATAAAATACATTTGGACACACCCCGGAAATACCTAGACTTACCTAAACTCAAACCAATACCCACATTTATTCCTTAAACACAAAAAAATATACAATTTTTGTACGAATAAACCTATGAGGCCGGTTATGGTTAAATAAAACACAAGGAACCATTGTGTGAATCCCACACAATATCTATGCTAAATCTTGTACAAATAGATTATGGTAAAGCTTGTACTTGTGTAATCTTGTATAGATTTAAAATCTATATCCTTCCCTCCCAAAACCCATTCGTCCCACCCACGTAAAGACTAGTAAATCTTGCTAAGTACTTGTACAACATGTTGTAATTAATGAATGTACTTAAGAAGCTAATATCCTTGGTACCAAGATCACATATGATCTTTCTTTTGCTTTGCTACCTCACGACACACACACAACAACATATAAGAATTAGATTTCACAAATCTTAGCCTAATTAAGCTATGTACCAAGTAAATCTTGTACTTAGATTTGAACAACAAAGATATGTACCTTGTGTCATAACAATAACCATGATTTCTGTGCTAAACCATACGTGTCAAAACCCACCTTCTAACCTAGTCAACTAAACACTTGGATTATAAACTAAGTTAGTACTAGATAGTTTACCTATATAGATGAACTCATGACAAAGTCTCACTCATACAACTCACTTAACAAAAACACAAAGCAAGAACCACCATTTTTCTCTCCTTTGTTTCTTTACAGCCGAAAACTCTATTTCTTCAATTTGTGATAACACAAAACCATCACAGTAAACATTGTTCTTCATTCGTAATATAGTGACCACGAGTTACGACCATAAGTGAACATACTCCTCTTCGTTTTCGTAACACAACCGAAAAAGTAACGGCGAGTTTTCTTGGGCAACCCATTCGACTCTCTTTCCCCTCCCATACTTAGTTTACTCTTCATACTCTTCTCCCACTCTCAAGTCTTGAATAGCCACAAGGAGAGAAGGCGAAAGGAAGGGTTTCAATAAGGTTCGGGTTAAGTATAACAAGTGGGTTATTACATTTGAGAAGAAATGGTTCATACGGGTTGCTATATACTCGTCTCACTCTTTTCCATCTAAACTAGGACCCTTTGTAAGTCACCTCTTGCGCTAACATTTGCCTTTCTATTTCGCATGGTTCATGATATACTCGGTTGTTAAGTTAAGTGGGTTACGAATACGTAACCTACTTCGTTACATATGTTACATGACTTGGGTGGTGTAAACTAAACTTTCATACGTAAAACCAGTTATATAAATAAGCCTGAGCTTATTCGGTTTCACACAAGAATAAGTATGAGTCATGAACATAATGTAAGTCGAAACTTAAACACGGCATTTGGGACGTAAATAGACGCAAAACCACACGTAAACTTTGTCATGCAAATGGTTGGCTCGGTTAAGGAAGCGGCGTAGTGTCTAATCATGATTTCGCATAAGTATGATGTAGCTTAAATGAGCTTATTTAAGCCCTAAAGCTTATTAGGATGACTTATTTTTGGTGGTCATAAAAACAAGAACAAGAGATGCAACAGTGAGTTATAAACCCACTGTTGGGCCGTATGATCCAAGTATAAAGCTAGTAAGATTTTCAAGCTTGAGCTTATTAATAAAATGTTCTTATTCATGACCTATAAGTGCTTATTGCATGATTTACATATATTAAAAACCCTAAATCGAACTAATCTAACTCAAATGGGCTATTTATATACCCGGCCCATGTGGTAAGTCATTACTGAGCCAAGTATTGGGCTGCAAGGCCCAAGCCGTAGCCAAACAGCTTATTTATAAGTTGTGTATTTTCAAACAACTTATTATAAGCTTCCACAGAAAATATAAGCTTGCTGAAAGCTTATTATACTAATGGACCTAATTGGATTAAGCCTACGTACTTAAAACTCACTGTTTTAGTAACTTCAGGGACTGCTTTTGTCACTTCTGAAACTTTAGGGATTTATGAGTTATATAAGGACCTAAAGTGTAAACTTTGTAAAGTTGGAGGACTAAATGTGTACAAGTGAAAACTTATGGGTCTAAAGTGTAAATGCTACATTTTCATAAACTAGAGGGGCTGATTTGAAATTATAGAAAACCTAAGGGTGTCTTATAAACAAAAGTGATTTCATAAACACTTAGCGAATCGGGCGGATTATATTCGGATAATATACAAGTAAACATACGATGTAATAAATACGAATATTTATTAATGACATTTATACGTATACAAGAACGTGTGAAATCGTATACCTTCCCAAGAGCCATCAAGTGATTATAAATACATTAAACATGTGCACCACCACCCAAGTGATAACAGTATATATAAACTAATAAATTATTGTAGTTTATACATTGAGTCTTTAACCTAAACTTGTAGACTAAGACTGGTCATATTTACTTAGGTATCTGACGGTATGATTCATACTTGGGTATATATTATCATTTTCAGAGGACTATTTACTAAGGTGAGTTCATAGCCCCATGTTTTATAATTATTTAAATGATTTACATCCTTGGGGTGAGAGCATGCTTTGTTTTACAAATTGGACGCAAGTGTACATTTTATTCATGATTACGTGTTTGCCTAAGTAGCGATAACCCATTGAGCCCATTATCATGAACTGTCAATTACTGGATTGTAAGCGCGAATGTTATAGATGGATCTATTTGAGATTGACATCCCCGTTCGGGTGACTAGCTATCACCGGGAACGAACGTTATAGCATGTCGGATGAGGGATGTTTCGGGTTAGAACATCATTCACGGGAAATATTGGTAATTTATTGCATTCATACCGTCGAGCTTCAGTGTCATGAGCTTAGGGAAACGTAATTATATATTTTTTTTGTGATGGTTGCATGTGATGCATGTTCACGGGGAAAATCTTATGGTCCTATTATTGATTTACATAAACCTATGAATTCACCAACTTTATGTTGACGTTTTAAGCATGTTTTCTCAGGTCAATGAGGCACGAGGTGCTAAGGATACATTGGGGTCACTCTTTTGGGGAGTCATGCATTAAAGATTTGGAATCATTACATTTGGGATACTTGTTATGTTTTAAAGTCTTGTTTATCAAGTGTTGAACAAATTTAAGCCATTGTGCTTTGTATTAAAACAATTTCAATAAATCCAATGTATCGTATTTTAAACGACTCTTTTAGAGGTCGTTCTCATATCTTGTGTTGTTGATCTATGAAGTAACGCCCTTGGATATACATTATATTCTGTTGTGACCCATATTTGGGGGTGTTACAGATTGGTATCAGAGCCAAGGTTATAGAGAAAGAGGTCAAAGGTTTTGTCTGGACTATAACCGCTTTTAAACACTGCATTCATACAAAGGGGTTTTCACGGGACATACATTCACTAGTTGTTTGCATTAGTTAGTTTTACTAAGATGCTTACATGATTCATATACGTGTTCATATTATAGTACATACGTTACTATGAGGGCCTTACATATATACAGAGATGAGTTACATTCTTTTAAACATACTCTACCATTCTTTATATGAGAGTTATTATATAAACACTAGAACATTCTTTAAGGCGAGGTAGTACGATAAGCTCGTATGCTCTAAAACATTAATCTATCTTATATGATATTATACCATCATTCATTATAATGTCATTCATTCGTACCACCACTTATTCATACCATCGTCCATTCATCCCATGATGCATTCCATTTCGCCATGTCATATTTTCCATCCCTGACATGTGTGCATATTCATTCACCATGCATCACCTTGCATCGCGTTTACCATCCATACTGCACGCATCTTGCATGGTTTCATATAAAAGCGATTTATATAAACTTTTGCTTGTGCAGGTCAAGGCTACACCCACTATTCCGGTCTCTGCTAAGGAGAATCTTGGGGACCCGATCGATATCAAGATGGATATCATTCACCCAGAACCTGTCGCTGTAGTTGCTTTCCCTGCAGCGACCGTTGTGAGGACACTGGCCCAGCACGGAGAGGCTATACGAGGCATACAGGAGCAACTAGTAGGGGTGCCCATACAGGAGGAGCTGATGGCCCTGAGATTTAGGATAGACATTGCAGAGGCAGAAATTGCTTCATTGCGTGCTAGGAATAAGACTACGGAGGCAATATCCACGGTAACAAGAATACATTCAAACACAAAAAGCCACCAATTCACAAACAAATTCAAAATACAAACAACATCATCCAACACATTCAACAAAAAAAAAAAATCACACTTCAAAAAACAACAACTACGAAACAAAATTCACAATTCAAAATCAATCATTCAATCACAACACAATTCAAATTCAACTTCAACCACAAAAAATCACAAAAACCTACCAAAAAAAAACATCACTTAATTCAAAAACAAAACACAAATCATTCAAAATTCAAAATCAAAATCACATCAAAACAAACCAAAAAAAAAACACAATCAAAACAAAATTCAAAAAAACATCAAAACAAAATACAAAAATCAACATCAAATCAATCACCATCAACATTCACATTTGTAACAACATTCAATTCCACAGAGGCATGCAAAAAACACAAAAAAAAATATTCCAAACAAACACACGTAGCTGCATACATTCAAAAATCAACACAAAAATCATATTTCAATCATTCACATTCACAAAAAACAACACCAAAAAGAACCTGTCGTTGTAGTCTCTTTTCCTGCAGTGACCGTATGTATGACATTGGCCCAGCACGGAGAGGCTATACATGCATACAGGAGAAACCTAGTAGAGGGCGCCCATACAGAGTACTTATGGCCCTGAGAATTTAGGATAGACATTGCAAAGGCTAGAAAATTCTTTCATTGCGTGCTAGGAATAAGACTACGGAGGCAATCGAGAAAATTACTCGTAACCGTAAGAGGCAGACCCGTAAAAAGATGGAGCGCCAGTTGAGTTTGATTCAGGAGGAGCTAGAGAGTCTTAGGCGCTCGAGGCACCCATGATCAGTCATCATGGATTGTTACCTCTAGAGCTTCTGTCTCATTATTTATGTATTATCTTGTATCGAAGGATTGTAGTACTAAGAAACCATGTAGTAATTTGGAGGAAAAAAAAATCAATGAACCCGATTATCTATCGAATTATGGTATTATGAATACTTCGTCAAACTTATTTAAACTCTTTATCTATCCATGCAAACCATCTACTAAAACATTATGACTATTTCGTTGTCCCTCATAAGTTGTTTCCCTGCTCAATTTTCAAAACTATTTTGTTACCAATTCATAGACAATCTGTCCTCACGACATGAACCCCCTTGCCAATCAACAACCTTACGTCCACCTTGTGAATCATTTTGTCATCCTATAAAACTCTGTGATACTTCTTTATACATAACACAGTTCTGATGAAAATGAGCATTGCATCGTTAGCCCTCAAATATACATAGCCTGATCAACTATGTATAATTCAGGAAGGACTATGCCATGCTGAGAGTAGTCACCATGTAACAATTGTAAATGAATCCATTTTCACTTACATCCTTGAAAAACAAAGTTTTGTGTGCGTAATCGTAAAACGTGTGTACTTCGGGAAATCGAATTGGAAACTATAGCAACTAAGCAGACCTTACTCCATCCTACTATAAAGTCGACGTCATTTTATACCAACTCCTAAGCCGAAAAGCCGAGACCTGTCACTAGTCGCCCTAGGACACTTCGCTATCGAATCTGTTTGCCACTAGAGAAGCCATTCAAGCTAAGCCAGGCTCTTCTGCGAAACTCCACCAACAGAGACGGAGTGCGTCCTTGTTTCTACGCTGACTTCATGAAGTGTCAACCTCTGAACTTCAAAGGAACTAAAGGAGTTGTCGGTGTAACATGATGGATTGGAAAGATGGAGTCAGTTTTAATATCAATGGTTGCGCTATTGAGAATCAGGTTAAGTTTGCCACATGCACACGGTTAGGGGCTGCTTTGACTTGGTGGAATGGTCAGATAAGAACCTTGGGTCCCGAGGCATACGCAATGACTTGGGAAGGACTCAAGAAGAAGATGACGGGCAAGTATAATCCACAGGGAGAGATCCAGAAACTAGAGATTGAGTTGTAGAACTTAAAGGTTAAAGGGAACGATGTTCCATCATACACTCAACGTTTCCAGGAGCTCACCCTGATATGTACAAAGTTTTGTGTTGATGAAACTGAGAAAGTCAACAAGTACATCCGTTGACTCCCTGACAACATCTATGGAAATGTGAAGTCTTCCAAACATAAGACGTTGGATGAGACAATTGAGTTGGCCAATGACTTGATGGATCAGAAACTCCGTACCTATGTAGAAAAGTCTGACAACAAAATGAAGGCGGATGATTTCTCCCGAAACAACCATGGACACCAACAATAACCCTTTAAGAAGCAGAATGTAGCCAAGGTCTAAAATATGGAGGCTGGTGAGAAGAAACCCTATGGGGAAAACCTGCCCAAGTGCACCAAGTGCCATTTTCATCACAATGGCCCGTGCACCCAGAAGTGCCACAAGTGCAACAAGGTAGGGCACTTTGCTCGCGATTGCAGGAGTACTGGAAACACAAATGTTACAAATGCTCAGAAGGGCAATATGGCAGCTCCCAAAGGGAATGGTTGTTATGAGTGTGGAGCACCAGGGCATTTTAAGAGAGATTGCCAAAAGTTGAAAAAAAATAAGAATGGGGAAAACAGGAGCGCACAAGGCTGGGTGTATGCGGTTGGAAACATAGAGAAGAATGGGAACGCAACAGGGAACCCGGACTCCAATGTCGTCATGGGTACATTCCTCTTAAACAACCGCTATGCATCTATCTTGTTTGACACTGGCGCTGATAGAAGTTTTATATCTACCACATTTAGTTACCTGACTGACATTATCCCAACTCCAGTAAATAATAGTTATGACGTAGAACTAGTTGATGGGAAAATAGTCGGGATAGACACTATATTATGGGGTTGCACTCTAAATTTCTTAAACCATCCGTTCAAAATAGATCTAATGCCCGTAGAATTGGGTAGTTTCGACATCATTATCGGTCTGGACTGGTTAAGAAGATGTCACACCATGATCGTGTGTGATCAGAAATTTGTTCGAGTTCCTTATGGGAATGAAATCTTGACCTTTCGTGCTAACGAGAGTAACAACGGGAGAGAATCTCGGTTGACAGTTATCTCATGTTCAAAGGCTCAAGAGTACATGGCGAAAGGATGCCAGGTCTTTTTGGCGCAAATATCCGCCAAGAAAGAGGAGGGCAAGTCGGAAGGAAAATAAATTAAGGACGTACCTATCGTCCGAGATTTTTTTGAAGTGTTTCCCGAGGACTTGCTAGGTCTTCCTCCGACCCGACCAGTAGAATTTCAGATCGACTTAATTCCAAGAGCCGCACCCGTAGCTCGAGCACCGTATCGATTGGCACCGTCCGAGATGAAGGAATTGTCGAAACAACTGCAAGGGATTTCCGACAAGGGATTCATCAGACCTAGTTCCTCACCTTGGGAAGCCCCAGTCTTGTTTGTCAAAAAGAAGGATGGGTCATTCAGGATGTGCATCGACTACCGTGAGTTAAATAAGCTGACAGTGAAAAATCGTTATCTACTCCCGAGGATTGATGATTTGTTTGATCAACTTTAGGGATCCAGTATTTATTCGAAGATAGATCTGAGATCGGGTTATCACCAACTTAGAGTACGAGAACAAGACATTCCAAAGACGGCATTCCAAACTCGGTATGGTCATTACGAGTTCCAGGTTATGCCATTTGGGCTAACAAACGCACCTGCGGTATTCATGGACCTCATGAACCGAGTGTGCAAGCCTTACTTGGATAAGTTTGTAATTGTCTTCATTGATAACATACTTATTTATTCAAAGGACGAGAAGGAGCACGAAGAACATCTTAAGGCAATTTTGGAATTGCTTAAGGAAGAGAAATTGTATGCCAAGTTTTCAAATGTGAATTCTGGATTCCGAAGGTACAATTCCTCGGCCACGTCATTGATAGCATAGGCATTCATGTAGATCCAGCCAAGATCGAATCTATCAAAGATTGGGCATCTCCTAAGTCACCGACGGAGATCCGCCAATTCTTAGGACTTGCTGGATACTATTGAAGATTCATCAAGGGATTCTCGAAGATTGCTAAATCAATGACGAAGCTTACTCAGAAAAGAATCAAATTTGATTGGGGTGAAAAGGAAGAAAATGCTTTTCAGTTAATAAAGCAAAAGTTGTGCAGCGCGCTAATTCTGGCTTTACCTAAAGGAAGCGAAGACTTTGTGGTCTATTGTGATGCCTTATATAAGGGCTTAGGTGTTGTGTTGATGCAGAGAGAGAAGGTGATTGTCTATGCCTCTCGACAGCTAAAAATTCATGAGAAGAATTACACCACTCATGATTTAGAGCTTGGATCGGTAGTATTTGCCCTAAAAATCTGGAGACATTATCTATATGGAACCAGATGCACCGTATTCACCTACCATAAAAGTTTACAACACATTCTCGATCAAAAGGAGCTTAACATGAGGCAACGCCGTTGGCTAGAATTGCTAAGTGATTACGATTGTGACATTCGTTATCATCTAGGGAAGGCAAACGTAGTGGCTGCGTAGTGGCCGATTGCGTTAAGCCGTAAGGAACGTTATCATCTAGGGAAGGCAAACGTAGTGGCCGATGCGTTGAGCCGTAAGGAACGGATTGAGCCATTGCGGGTTCGAGCCTTGGTTATGACCATTGCATCGGATCTTCCCAAACGAATATTAAAAGCTCAGATCGAAGCTCAAAAACCAAAGAATCTTGTGAACGAAGATGTAGGCGGTATGATCAGGAAGGACATACCCAAGGAAAGGTTGGAACCACGCGCCGATGGAACTCTATGTTTACACGACAGGAGTTGGTTACCTTGCTATGGAGACTTAAGATCCATGATTATGCATGAATCCCACAAGTCGAAATACTTTATCCATCCAGGTTCTGAACAGATGTACCAAGATGTGAAGAAACTATATTGGTGGCCAAACATGTAGGCTGACATCGCCACGTATGTTAGCAAGTGCTTAACATGTGCGAGGGTCAAAGCTGAGCACCAAAGGCCATCAAGACTATTAGTACAACCAGCAATACCCGAGTGGAAATGGGATAATATCACGATGGATTTTATCACCAAACTTCCTAGGTCGTCACAAGGTTTTGACACCATCTGGGTGATTGTGGATCGACTTACGAAATCTGCTCACTTCTTGCCAATAAGGGAGAACGATCCATTAGACAAGTTGGCAAGGTTGTACTTGAACAGGATAGTAGTAAGACACGGGATACCTGCTTCAATCATATGTGATCGTGATGAGGGATTCACGTCCAATTTCTAGAAATCATTTCAGAAAGATTTGGGTACAGATATAAGTATGAGCACTGCGTATCATCCAGAAACTGACGGCCAGAGTGAGAGGAATATTCAAACTCTCGAGGAGGCAGGCTACATGCTGCTGATCGATTTGGGTACAAGGGCTGGGTTACAACATTGTCATTAGCTGAGTTTTCATGCAACAATAATTATCAAGCTAGCATAAAGGCCGCACCGTATGAGGCACTTTATGGCCGAGGGTGCCAATCACCTGTATGTTGGGCCAAAGTTGGAGAAGCTCAACTAACTGGTCTGGAAATTGACCCAAGAAACAACGGAAAAGATCGTCCTAATCAAGCAAAGAATTCAAGCTGCTCGGGATCGACAAAAGAGTTGCGCTGATTTAAAGCAAAAGCTGATGGAGTTCGAAGTTGGGGATAGGGTTATGATCAAGGTCTCACCTTGGAAAAGGGTTGTACGATTCGGTAAGCGGAACAAGATGAACCCGAGATACGCCGAACCTTTCAAGGTGTTAGCCAAAGTTGGGAAGGTTGCCTACAGACTAGAACTTCCTTAAGAGCTGAGCAGGGTTCACCAAACCCCCCATGTGTCTAATCTGAAGAAATGTTACGCTGACGAACCATTAGCCATGCCGTTAGAAGGAATTCACATTGACGATAAGCTCTAGTTTGTGGAAAAGCCCGTTGAAAACATGGAACGGGAGATCAAACGATTAAAGCGAAGCCGGATACCATTGGTTAAGGTTCGCCGGAACTCTAGGAGGGGTCCTGAGTTCACCTGGGAATGTGAGATTCGTTCAAACAGAAATAACCACAACTTTTCACAAACCGGGCTCCGTCATCCACTACAAGGTCTTAAGCTTTGAGGACAAAGCTCTTTTAACGGGTGGAGACTTGTAACATTTCTCAATTTCCACGGTCATTTAGACCTCATATTACTCGTCAGTATTTATTTAGGTACAATACGGTTTACTTTTAAATTATTTCATTTTTAAGGTAAATTGCGATATAGACGAGAATATATAATTTATGTAAACCGGTCATCAAATAAATTAAGGTTTATGTCAACCAAGTAGTAAATAACTATTAAGAAGATAATTATTAACTTTGCGTATTTTATTTTATTGGTTACGTAAAAGGTTTACGTTTCGCAATAAAATACATTTGGACACACCCTGGAAATACCTAGACTTACCTAGACTCAAACCAATACCCACATTCACTCCCTAAACCCAAAAAAAAAATTATACAATTTTTGTATGAATAAACCTATGAGGTCGGTTATGGTTAAATAAAACACAAGGAACCATTATGTAATCCACACAATATCTATGTTAAATCTTGTATAACATGGGATTAGTTAAAGCCTTGTACTTGTGTAATCTTGTATAGATTTAAAATCTATATCCTTCCCTCCCAAAACCCATTCGTCCCACCCACTTAAAGACTAGCAAATCTTGCTAAGTACTTGTACAACATGTTGTAATTAAATAATGTACTTAAGAAGCTAATTCCTTGGTACCAAGATCACATATGATCTTTCTTTTTCTTTGCTAGCTCACGGCACACACACAACAACATATAAGATTTAGATTTCACAAATCTTAGCCTAATTAAGCTATATACCAAGTAAATCTTGTACTTAGATTTGAACAACAAAGATATGTACCTTGTGTCATAACAAAAAACCCATCGTTCGCCTTTGCTTAAACAATAAACCAAACCACCTTTCTACCTAAGTCATTAACACTTGGATTATAACTAAGTTAGTACTAGATAATTTACCTATATAGATGAACTCATGAAAAAGTCTCACTCATACAACTCACTTACAAAAAAAACACAAAGCAAGAACCACCATTTTTCTCTCCTTTGTTTCTTCACAGCCGACAACTCCATTTCTTCTATTTGTGATAACACAAAACCATCACAGTAAACATTGTTCTTCATTCGTAATATAGTGACCACGAGTTACAACCATCAGTGAGCATACTCCTCTTCGTTTTTGTAACACAACCGGAAAAAAAAAGTAACAGTGAGTTTTCTTGGGCAACCCATTTTTGACCTCTTTCCCCTCCACACTCAGTTTACTCTTCATACTCGTCTCCCACTCTCAAGTCTCGAATAGCCACAAGGAGACAAGACGAAAGGAAGGGTTTCAATAAGGTTCGGGTTAAGTATAACAAGTGGGTTATTACGTTTGAGAAGAAAAAGGTTCATACGGGTTGCTATATACTCGTCTTACTCTTTTCCATTTAAACTAGGACCCTTTGTAAGTCACCTCTTGCGCTAACATTTGGCTTTCTATTTCGCATGGTTCATGATACACTCGTCTGTTAAGTTAAGCGGGTTATGAATACGTAAGCCACTTCGTTACATATGTTACATGACTTGGGTGGCGTAAACTAAACTTTCATACGTAAAACCAGTTATATAAATAAGCCTGAGCTTATTCGGTTTCACACAAGAACAAGTACGAGTCATGAACATAATGTAAGTCGAAACTTAAACACGGCATTTGGGACGTAAATAGACGCAAAACCACACGTAAACTTTGTCATGCAAATGGTTGGCTCGGTTAAGGAAGCGGCGTAGTGTCTAATCATGATTTCGCATAAGAGTGATGTAGCTTAAATGAGCTTATTTAAGCCCCAAAGCTTATTAGGCTGACTTATTTTTGGTGGTCATAAAGACAAGAACAAGAGATGCAACAGTGAGTTATAAATCCACTGTTGGGCCGTATGATCCAAGTATAAAGCTAGTAAGATTTTCAAGTTTGAGCTTATTAATAAAATGTGCTTATTCATGACCTATAAGTGCTTATTGCACGATTTACATATATTAAAAACCCTAAATCGAACTAATCTAACTCAAATGGACTATTTATATACCCGGCCCATGTGGTAAGTCATTTCTGAGCTAAGTATTGGGCCGCAAGGCCCAACTCATAGCCAAACAGCTTATTTAAAAGCCGTGGATTTTCAAACAACTTATTATAAGCTTCCACATAAAATATAAGCTTGCTGAAAGCTTATTATACTAATGGACCTAATTGGATTAAGCCTACACACTTAAAACTCTTAACGGACTCCTAATGGGCCCAACCTATTTGAGCTTAATGAAAGCTTTTGTCACTTAAAAATCTCATTTGGGCCTTTAAAGAACTTAATGGGCCATATTGGGCCGAAAAGCCCAATGAGCTCAAAATAAGCTCATCCGAGCTTATTTACAAACAAAACAGATTATTTCTCTTATTGGAACTTAATATAACCTATTTCTACTTTTTAAAACTTAATCGGGTTTAAAATGTGATTTTTATAAGTTAAAGGACTAAATATGTCAATTTTGAAACTTAAAGGTTTGAAACTGTTAACTCACTGTTTTAGTAACTTAAGGGACTGCTTTTGTCACTTCTGAAACTTTAGGGATTTATGAGTCATATAAGGACCTAAAGTGTAAACTTTGTAAAGTTGGAGGACTAAATGTGTACAAGTGAAAACTTAAGGGTCTAAAGTGTAAATGCTACATTTTCATAAACTAGAGGGGCTGATTTGAAATTATAGAAAACCTAAGGGTGTCTTATAAACAAAAGTGATTTCATAAACACTTAGCGAATCGGGCGGATTATATTCGGATAATATACAAGTAAACATACGATGTAATAAATACGAATATTTATTAATGACATTTATACGTATACAAGAACGTGTGAAATCGTATACCTTCCCAAGAGCCATCAAGTGATTATAAATACATTAAACATGTGCACCACCACCCAAGTGATAACAGTATATATAAACTAGTAAATTATTGTAGTTTATACATTGAGTCTTTAACCTAAACTTGTAGACTAAGACTGGCCGTATTTACTTAGGTATCTGACGGTGTGATTCATACTTGGGTATATATTATCATTTTCAGAGGACTATTTACTGAGGTGAGTTCATAGCCCCATGTTTTACAATTATTTAAATGATTTACATCCTTGGGGTGAGAGCATGCTTTGTTTTACAAATTGGACGCAAGTGTATATTTTATTCATGATTACGTGTTTGCCTAAGTAGCGATAACCCATTGAGCCCATTATCATGAACTGTTAATTACTGGATTGTAAGCGCGAATGTTATAGATGGATCTATTTGGGATTGACATCCCCGTTCGGGTGACTAGCTATCACCGGGAACAAACGTTATAGCATGTCGGATGAGGGATGTTTCGGGTTAGAACATCATTCACGGGCAATATTGGTAATTTATTGCATTCATACCGTCGAGCTTCAGTGTCATGAGCTTAGGGAAACGTAATTATATTTTTTTGTGATGGTTGCATGGGATGTATGTTCACGGGGAAAATCTCGTGGTCCTACTATTGATTTACATAAACCTATGAATTCACCAACTTTATGTTAATGTTTTAAGCATGTTTTCTCAGGTCAATGAAGCACGAGGTGCTAAGGATACATTGGGGTCACTCTTTTTGGGAGTCATGCATTAAAGATTTTGAGTCATTACATTTGGGATACTTGTTATGATTTAAAGTCTTGTTTATCAAGTGTTGAACAAATTTAAGCCATTGTGCTTTATATTAAAACAATTTCAATAAATCCAATGTATCGTATTTTAAACGACTCTTTTAGAGGTCATTCTCATATCTTGTGTTGTTGATCTATGAAGTAACGCCCTCGGATATACATTATATTCCGCTGCGACCCATATTTGGGGGTGTTACAATATCACTGTCTTGTGTTGCATCTAAGCTAGAATCAGTAGCGATAACCGTCACCATAATGTCACCCCCTCCTTATGGACAACCTCATCTGGTCCATGGTCTAGAGGTACACTAGTCTGAGGTAACTTATTGTCCTTTTTGGTTCTCCTATGTTTTTGTGTCTTTCTTTGTTTTCTTTGATATGTAGTAGGAGGTGGAACTATTTGCTCAATGTGAGCATCTGTTTGTGGTTCATGGGAAACTGTGGGATGTGGTTCAGTTTGAAGTTGTTATGTTGGAGTTTGTGAAACAATTGGTTAGATCAGGGTAAGAAGGTCTACCAGAACTAAAAACTCTTGAGGGACTGGCAGTACTATCTGGTGTGCTAACAGTATTAACAGTGTTAGTACTGCTAGCTCTTGCAGCTCCTGCTTGAAGAAGCAAATCCTCAGTACCTTGAGTAAACTCCTTTCTAAGAGCTTTAGCTGCATTTTCAGCCTCTTTTTCTTGTCTTTTAAGTCTTTCAAGCTCCTCCAAAAAGGCTTGATCTGCCTGATCTACTGGCTCCTCATTTGTCTTTAAACCAGCATCCTTATTAGGCTTTTCACCTCCATTCTTTGCTTCTGAGCTCTTGACAGTTGAAGTATAAGAAGACCATAATGGCAGTACAAAGTATTCTTGAGCAGGTTCAGCTTCCATTTCAGAATATCCTGCATCAAAATTATCTTGTGTACCTGCACTATTATTAGCTTCTTTTGGACCTATATTTTGTTAGCTTGATTCTCTGTTGTAACAGGCTGATAATTCATTGAATCAGTTAAATAATCAAGATCAAACAGTAAAGTAGGTCCTTTTCCCGCAACATTAGGTTTATTCTCAAGAAAATTTATATGCAAGTTCTCTTTAACTTTCTTGGTTTCTAAATTATATACCATAAAAGCCTTGCCATTTAAAGAATACCCAACTAAAAACCCTTCATCAGACTTTTCTTCAAACTTGCCCAGGTGGTCAATGGTATTCAAGATAGTTACATGGCACCCAAAAGGGCTTATATAGCTTATGATTGGTATTTTACCAGTTATAAGTTCATAAGGTGTCTTGTTTTAAGGCTTGGTCACTAATACCCTATTAAGGACATAACAAGCAGTACTAACTGCTTCAGCCCAAAAAGTGTTAGGTAAAAATGAATCTGCTAGCATTGTTCTGGCAGCCTCAATTAGCTCTCAGCAACTCCATTTTGTTGTGGAGTTCTGGCATTGATGTATTCCATCTTGATCCTTTTTGACCCACAGAATTCTATAATGTCCTTGTTCTTGAATTCTGTACCATTATCACATCGAATAGTTTTAACCTTTTGATTTAATTGGTTCTTAATTTATCTTATAAAGTCCTTAAGGATTCCACTAGTTTCATCCTTAGATATTAAAAAGAACACGCAACTAAACCTGCTAAAATCACCAGTGATAACAAGGCAATAAGTCTTATGGTTTATGCTCCTTATAGATGTGGGTCCAAATAAGTCCATATGTAAAAGCTGTAAGGGCTGACTAATAGAGCTCACTAATTTGGCCTTACAGGAGGCCTTGTGTTGCTTTCCTTTCTGACAAGCAACACAGGTGTGGTCATTTTGAAAAATCTTGGAAGGTAAACCTCTTACAAGGTTTCCCTTCACAAGTTTGTTTAAGTTTTTAAAGTTAACATGACCTAACCTCCTATGCCATTTGTTAGATTTATCAACTGTGGCCTTTGCAATCAAACAAACTAAACCTCAACAAACTAAACTCTAAAGTGAAACAATGTTCTTATAGTTGAAACTGTACATATTGTTTTGTCAGGGATTCTAATGTAATACTTGTTTTATTCAGCAACTTTTAGGTCAGGAGGATAAACACAAGGACATTCAGTGTTTGTGAAGAGAACCTTGTTCTTCTTTTCACACATCTGTGACACAGAAAAGAGATTGAAATGATGTAGTTCTTTCACAAAGCACACATCCTTAAAATCTAACTTTCCAGTTCTTATTTTACCTTTACCAGTTATGTAACCTTTACTACCTTCAGAAGCAACAGGGCCACCATTATAGTCTTGATATTCAATAAGGTAGGCTTTGTTCCCAGTCATGTGCCTGGAACATCCACTATCAACAAACTCTTTGTTCTTTAAAACTTTATGTGGATCATCCTGCACATCAAATAAGAGAAATTAGTTTCTCTTAGGGACCCAAGCCATCTTTGACTTAGGTCTGCCTAGTGGATCTTCAAAATCAACACATTTTCTAGAGTTTGATCCACCATTGTATTTGGAGAATTTATTCCAATAATGCCTTTTGTATCTCTAATTACAACCTGTCGAGGCCTTAACAGCAGTTTCACTTATGCCCCCAACAGCACTAACTGCTTTGTCCCTAACAGTATTAACTTTTTGATTTGAAAAATTAGTTCTTTGTACTGTTGTTCTATTAAATGGCCTTCTAATAGGTAAATGAGTTTTGTAAAAAGTATTTCTTGGTATGGGTGGAACAGCATTAACTTTCCTGGCAGCACTAGTTGATATTGCTTGACTGATAAAAGTATGTCTAGCAGTATTAACTGGAAATCTGCCAGTTCTAGTTAGTACTGTTGTTGGAACAAACTTGTTTTGGTGATTCAATCTTTGCACATTGTTCCACACTGGTCTATTCTCCCCTTGACCAGTACTCTTACCCTTTGGTTTGTTCAAATCAACCTGTTTAGCCATTCTTTTCTCATGGAAATCACAATCTCTAATAAGATGGCCAAAACTGCCACATACAAAACATGCCTTTCTAGTAAACTCATGTCCCAAACCCAGCTTTTTGGACATTAAACCATTCCAATCTCTCTTGTCAACTCTAGGACTCTGACTACATGTGTTTTGTTCTTTAACAGTTTGCCTAGGAGTTTTTTACATGCTTAACATGATTAACAAAAGCAAAACTAGGTTTTTCCTGTTCTTTTGAAGGTTTAATCACATATTCATCATCACTATCTGACTCATACTCCTCAATGATAGGAGCATCAGACCAAACTTTAGGTTGACTAACAACTTTGGGTTCAATTACAACTGGTTCAGGCACAGATTCAAGTGTTTCTACACTGGATTTGGATTTACATTTTAGACTGTTTTGGACCATATGTAAACTTTGACTCATCTATTCCAAAATTAAATTTAGGAGGCGTGTAATTCCCTGTCATTGGAGGGGGCACTGCATGCATTCCTTCTACTTTTGTAAATCTATCATACACAGGAGCATCTTCAATATCACTAGAGTGACTATCAAAGACACTCATTAAAGCTTCATCATATAATTCATTCTCTTTTACTTGTCCACTAAACCCTAGACCAATTTTGTCTTTAACACTCATCTGACTATCAAGCAGTTTATTAAGACCTTTAGAAGAATTTTGCCATTTTTCTAATTTAGTTTTCAATTCGTCTTTTTCTTTTACAGCTTCTGCTAATAGTTTCTTATGATATGTGAGGACATCAGTTTTATCATCTAAATCAATTTTCATAAACCTAATTTTTTCTTCATAAGCATATTGATTTTTCTGATGACAAACTAATTAAGCTTCTACCTTTGCTAAAGCTAATGTATAGGCTTGAATTTCTATACCAACATCACCAAGTTGTTCTCTCTGTACATCATATAATTTTTTAAGTTTAGCATATGATTCCTCACATTCTTTTGAAAAAGATGTTACCTCAGTGTCTGAGCCTGAATTGCTGTAAGCCATCAAATCAAAGTTCTCTTGCTCATCTTCTGCATGACCAGTCCAATCAACACCATCTCCATCAAGAGTTACCAAAGCTTTAGGTTCCTCCTGTTTTCCAGGTCTCCTCCCATTGTCTTTTGCTTTATATCCAGTGTTCCTTGCATCTCTCCTCCTAATATCTTGATTCCCTTTTGATCTGCACTCTCTAGCAAAGTGCCCTGTCTTATGACAATTAAAGCACTCGACTTTGGTCTTGTCAAAGCTGACTGGTTCCTTGGCATCAAACTGCAGCTTTCTCCCTGTCTTCTTGTAAAACTTCTTCAATCTTATGAAAATCATGGCCACCTGCCATTTCAAATCCATTTCTTCTAAATCAAACTCATCAATATGTTCTAGATCCTCATGATCTAATTGTCGACCACTAGATTAATTAGTAAAGAAGGAGTACATGATTTCATCTATGTATGATGAAGAGTTTTCCCTTTGTGAGTTGTAGCCAGAATAAGTAGAAGCACCATAAGTAGTACTAACATCATTAGTACTGCTAGTGCTTTCAGAAGAAACAAAGGCGACATTCTGTGCACTAGAAGATGATCCAGTAGAGCCTTTAACATCAGGCTCAAAGACTCTAAGATTATTATAGAGATCATCAAAACTGAGACTGTCTACTCCTGGCTTGGTCCTCATGATCAAGGATACTTGGGACTAAGAAGAAGGTAAAGACCTAAAGAACTTCTGATTCCAACCAATTCCCCGAGGGATCTAATCTTTGGTTGTCAGGTTTTTATTTTTGATTTTGTTTAAGTTTTGAGGTTTGCAACTATTTGTTTTTGTTATTTGTTCTTAAAGGTATTGTTTGGGGTTTTTTTGGTTGTGATTGGTTTTGGTAATTAAGGTTTAGTTTGACTAATGAATATGAAATTATGCTTAATGACAAGAAGAATGATGGGGCATCCGATAGTGGTTCTGCTTATGGACTTCTAATAGTAACTCGAATTACAGATAGCAAACTTGATGGCATTAACTTCTTTACATGGAGCAAAACTGTTGGTATCTATCTACGTAGTATTGGAAAAGCTTATCATCTTAAAGATAAACCTCTTACGGATGAGACTAAGGATCAATGGTTGCAGAATGATGCTCATTTGTTCTTGATGATTAGGAACTCTATAGAACCATATGTGATTCCTTTACTTGATCATTGTGAGTATGTAAAGAAATTGATAGATTATTTGGATTTTTTGTATTCAGAACAGAAGAATATCTCTTGGATATATAGTGTGTGCAAGGCTTTTCATCATAGAGAACAACAAGATCACTCACTTACCGCTTATGTTATGGAATTCAAGAAAATGTATAAGGAACTGAATTCTCTTCTCCCTATAAGTGGTGATGTGAAAGTGATGCAAAACCAAAGGGAACAAATAGCTGTAATGAGCTTTTTGACTAGCTTGCAACCTGAATTTGATTCTCTTAGATGTCAGTTCTTGAATGAGATAGAGAATACGTCTCTTCAAGACACATTTGCTCGAGTTATTCGTAATGAGACTCTCTTAGCTAAGAAAAAGGGCATACGACACGTAATTGTAATGAATTAGGGCATACGACACGTATTTGTAAGAAACTCTTAGCTAAGAAAAAGGGCTCCTTTGCACGTTCTGAAAAAACGGTCACCTGAGGAATATGCTCGTCTTAAAGGTTCCGTGAATGTAAATTCTTCTACTGCTACTGCTATTGCTAGGACAGAATATGTTAAGGTATATGGTGACCAAGATGATTGTATCTGGTGACCAAAAAGATTATTGCTCTTAAGCAATTTTTTTTGTTGATTTAGTTTTTTGGAGTTTTTTTTGTTAGTTGATACCTGCCACATGTTGCTTTACTTTTTTTGTTTAGTTAAGACCTCACTTCAGGTTGCTTCATTTTTAGGATTTTTTGGTTAGCTGAGTATTGACAGGTTGCTTCGTCATTTGAAAATTCTGGTTAGTTGAGACCTCCTGGTTGCTTCGGTCTTTCTGGATTTGTGTGTTAGCTAAGACCTTTCGGTTGCTTCGTATTTTAGCTCGATCCCAAGTGAGATCAATTAGTTTTGCGTTTGTTAAAAATTTGGATCATTGCTTCGTGGAAGACTTTTACTTATAGTTTTTGGGTTTTAATCGTTTTTTGGATTTTATATTTGTAACAAGTTGGGGATGATCAATATCTATGCTCCAGCTTGAAGGGGATGTTAGAGTTAGTAATAAGGGCCAAGCCCATTAGTTAACCTAGCTTAGCCTTTAAGCTAAGCAATGCCTATTTATACTCCTGTAGTTTAGTCTTTTATTATACTAGAGCTTTCGGACCCGTGCGTTGCACCGACTTTGTTCTTCGATTTAAAATTAAACTTTTGAATTCGTTGAGTTGAAAGTACAAAAATTCAACCAACACATTAGCTTTTGAAATCATTAAATGTGTAAAAAAAGCTAAACTTATTATATACCAAAAGAAAAGTATCCTACATTCGTATTGATTCACTCAAATGTGTCGAAACGTCACATAATAGGTCAATCGAACCTAATAATATATATTACACAACTGTATAACTTTATATACATATCATGAATACTACATCATGTACCTAATTATATACATAACATGGCTACGACATCGTAAATACCTAATCAAAATATCACGCAAACGTCAAAATAGTAAGTTCATAAATACTTTTATCCAAAATTATGTAAATGAAAAATATAATCCTTCAAAACGCATACATTCTTCTTTGATTAACTATCTATATGTCGTTTCGACTTCCATATCTAGAGTCTTCGACCTTTATTCGCATGGTGTGAAGAACTAAAAAGGATGAATACTGCAATTTTCTCACAGATGACTAATAAGGGTTGTACTCGGGTAGCACGGTATTATTGGAAATTGACTTTTTTAATTATGAATGACAATTTTGATTTCATTAAGGTGAGGGTAATTCTTGGTATTAAGGTTGTAACCTCTATATTTGAATCGGTGATGATTTTTCCTTGAATTTACCAATTTTCCTAGGCGAGTCCCTTTGCATAAACCCGAGCATGGATTTACATTCCGTAAGAGCATCACATGTATGTCTTTTTTAGCTTTAGGGTATGAGGTGGCATGTCATGAGAGTTTAGAGAATTCAAGAACTCCGGTGGGTATAATTGTTTTTTATCAAGAGTATGAGTTGATGCTTATGAGCTCTTATAAATCACATATTCACGTTGTTGCTTATGAAACTTGTATTCATTGACCTCATGTGCATCATCATTTGTAGTAAAATTTGGAATAGTGTTTGGAACTTTTTTCATATGAATATTGGTACTATTTGTTAGGGTTTGGAGAATGCAATCAAAAGAGTCTTATTTATAGTATCGAATGATGGTGAATGAAGGGTTTATGTATTTATTTGAAGGTAAATGAAAGGAGAAAAAAATTAAATGATAGAGACTTGAAAAGAACTCATCTTGTAACCCCATGATTGTTTGCATTCTTTTTGGTTATAATCTCATCAATTTTGTAACTCTATGATGGTTTGTATTCGATGGAACTCTTCATCTTCACGTGGATGGTTATTTAAGTTTGGGTATTAATTAATGCCCATCTTGAATACTCTACAATAAATGAACAAACTCAGTCTTATAATATAATAGAAGTTCAATAAATCAATAGTTTAGTTATGACTTTATTACTTTTGTTTACAATGTGTTTTTGGGTCATAATCGTTAAAATATATAAGTACGGAGTATTATGATACTTGCTTTGGCCCTAGGTTGTTTAGAAACGTATTATGCCAATCACTAAGCACTTTTTGAATGCTCAATTTCAGAATTATAAATGCATATATTCAGGTTTGCAAGTAGCCAGACAAAGTTTATGACAAAAATGCTTAATTATATTATGAGAACTTATGTCAAAATCTAAATATAAACATCTAGGCACTCCTTTATCATATACATATTGAAAATCATTCAAGTAGAGACCGGGTATCCGGCTTGAGTAAATTACATGTTCAGCTGTTGGGTAAAGTATTTCCATATTATGATACTTGTTTTGGCCCTAGGTTAAAATCTCAATATATTAAAGAAGTACTTACGTTAAAATGTCAGGCTTACTTATTTTCTTGATGTTCTCGCACTCATGATTTGGAGTTCTCACAAAACAGACTTAGGATATACACAATTTAATTCATGTTTTCATATATGTTATTTCCTAGTTGGTTTCCAAAATATGTTCTCCTTACTAAGATATGTGAAATGTAGTTTGTAATGGTCGCCATAAAAAAAAGGTTAGGCTGCCCACTATGGGCCGGACGACCGACTCGGTCGCCGTCAATCGCAGTCGGTCGCCCCCATAGTGGCGAGTCGGTCGACCATTAAATCGCCGGAGACCGAATGGAGTATAAGTCGCAGGCACGACCTTTATTTTCAAACAAAAACTATATGTTTTTTTGTTTCGCAGAAAATGTTACAAAAAATCTACCAAAAGTTGATTTAAAATATATAAAAAAAACTTTTTAATTTTAAAATTTTAAATAATTTAACACTATAAATACCCACTCACTTCACCATTTTTATCACACATTCAAACAACAATTCAAAAAACTTCTCTCAATTCAAAAACTCACCATGTTTAACAAGAACAAGAAAACTCCCAAATCAAAAACTCCAAATTCCCGACTTCAACCAAGTGCTCCGCATTTAACACCGGATCCGAATTTTCAATTATCCGGTGTTTCACCACCCATCCGTTTCCGATCTCCTACTTTTGAATATAATACACAATTGCCACAACCACCACAAAATAATAACATGTTTTATCAAAATCGTCCATTCAATCCTCCGTATAACAACCCAAATGCTTTTCACAACTCACCAACCGGGTTGTATCGTCCTACAATGGAATCATCGACGTCTTCCCAACCATATCAACCATATTCTCCGATTAATCCTACCAATCTTGATATGAACTTTGAGGAGTTAATGTTTAGTCAAGAATATAACTATAGCCAAGATTATTCTATGGGTCATGGTTCGGGCCACGGTTCGGGTCACGGTTCAGCGCACGGTTCGGCTCACGGTTCGGTTCCATTTCACGACGACGAAGACGACTCTCCTGTTGAAGAGGTGTCACCCGTCAAACCTAAGAAGCCCTCGAGACGTGCAGCAAAGGCCAAGAAGGATGAGACCAAGGAGGTCAAGGAGCCGCCAAAAGAATGGACAGTGGAGGAAGAGATTGCGTTGTGCCAAGGTTGGTGCGATGTTTCAGAAAATAATATTTCTGGAAACAGTATGAAGGCTAAGGGATTTTGGGAAGCTGTTATTAGGTACTTTGAAAAGGAAACTGGTTCAACAAGAGGTTATGACTCGATCGTTAGCAAATGGAAAAACAGGGTTCGCCCTAAAATTGGTGCTTTTTGCGCCATCATCAAAAATATTGAAGCGAATCACGAAAGTGGTACAAATGACCTCGATGTGTACCAAAAAGCTTGTGCAGAATTCAAAATGATTTACAGGAGTGATTTTAATTTGGAGCATTGTTATAACATATTGAAAGATCACCCAGGTTGGACAGAGGTTGAGATGCCTTATTTTTTTCAAAATTCAGGGGCGAAAAAAGTCAAAGACTTCTGAAACCACTTCGGGGTCAGCATCTGATGGTATTAATTTGAACAAGGAAGTGAATGAGGCTGTGCAAGAGACTCAAGAATTCCGATCAATAGGTCGTGACCGAGCAAAGGCCAAGAAGAAAGGAGTCGGTTCCTCTTCTTCAATTGTTGATTTGGTAGCCGACAAGTTCTACAACATGAAAAAAAAAGACAATGAACAACAGGCTTATATGGAGATGAAGAATCGAGAGTTGAATATCCGGGAGGCCGAGGCTCGAGAAATTGCACAACTGAAACGGGAGAAACTAGAAATTCAACGTCGAACGCTTGAATTAGCCGAAAGCGAGAAACGGGACAGAGATATCTTATTCTATAATTCAATAATCGACACGAACTTGCCCCCAATACAACAACAGAAGCTGCTCGAGATGAAGATGGAAATCAATGAGCGATATAACTTAGATTATTAGTTTAAGTTATCTGAATAATTATGTTTAATTTTAGTGTCATGTTTTTATGTTTTCTTAATAATTATGTATTGTTTTTTTAGTTTGTTATGTAATGGTTTTATTATTAATGAAATTTATATAATGTTTTTATTGTGAAATTTAAATTTGAAGTAAAAAAAATGAAGGTCGCCCTATAGTGGCATTAGGTCGTCTGTAGATCGTCGGAGAGAGAAAGCTGATGTGGCGCCGAAAAATTTAGGTCGGGACCTAGAACGATGGTGGGTAGCCTTAGAAAAGGTCTAAAAAGAATAGTAAGAAAGAGTTATCAATGGTGAAAGAAACATATGCTAGCTAGAATACCAAATTGAAGTTTAGAAGCAACTAGTTTATGTGTTTGGAGCATGAATCATGAAAAGAATAGTTTCGATAACCTGATAAGTTGTTTTTGCTCTAAAAATGAAAGATTGCAAATGTTTAGGTGTTGTCAAAAGAACCTGTGATTACTTCAGGTTGCTTCGTTTTTGCTCATGTCTTTTTTTCTACTTTTATTCTTTTTTAACCGACTTCAAAATTATTTTTACTTCTTAGGCTATGCGAAACTAAAGATTTTTTTTTTTTTTTTTTTTTTTTGAACAGCGGGTTTTATTAAGAAACTAGCAAGAAGCTAGAATTACAGAGAAATCAAAGAAGGGTTTTTAAGCCAATCATCCCAACTGAACGATGCTTTACATCTAGACTTACACCAATAAAAACATATGCGAAACAACAATTCATCCAAAAATAATGCGCCTTTGAAGGTTTTCTTCTACGCTCGAATAGAAATTTTGTTTCGATAAGACCACACAATCCACCGAAACGCACAAAAAAAGACACCTTGATCATCATCTTAACTTTAGACTGAAACTAAAGAGGCCTCCAGTTTGATCCATTCATGAAGTAGTTAACTTCCGAGATAATTCGATATCCCACCAAAACAAATTTTGCGCGCAATTTGTCTGATTACTAAACAACATCTAAAAAATAATGTCTCATAGATTCAACGCCGGGCCCCCTGGGGGGGGGGGGGGGGGGGGGGGCAAACCACACCCCCGGGGGGGGGGGGGGGGGGGGGGGGGGGGGGGGGGGGGGGGGGGGAACGGGGCCGATCAACAAATGGGACAAAGATAGAATCGATCCATATACCTCTACGCGAAATTATTGAATCTCGTAGAAGGGCGGCTTCGCAATTTGATTTTCGGCAAGCTAGAATATTTCACTTTAATCGGGAGCACTTTTAATTCTCAAAGATTTTTAGAATCAAACCGTCAAGAGACGTTGATCATCAATAAATCTCCGAATAGAAGGTGCGACAGAAACTCGCCCCGATCGTCCTCTAAAGACCAGAACGTCATCTATCAGACGACGGATTAAGCACGATCGGTTTGGAAATGTAGGGGGCAGGATTCCCGTAAGCTTCTTGAACTGAGACTGCTCGATACCTCCTCTATTGCTGGCGACGGAAGTTATTATCAAGGCTGGGCTCATTAAGGACTTCATACAGATTGACGTCCGCATCTTTAATATTATCAAGAGCATAAATACGGGGAAATAAGAGCTTCAAAGGCTTGCTGCCAATCCAAATATCGTCCCAGAATTTCGTAGTTTCGCCATTGCCCACTTTAATATACATAAAATCACGCATGTTAATACCTTGATCTTTCAACTTCCTGACTTCATTAATAATATCCCTCCAGCAGGACCTGCTAGCATATTTAGAGACTTTATTTACCTCACCATCAACTCCGTAAATAGCCTTAATTACTCTAGACCATAAAGAATCATTATGGGAATAAAATCTCCAGAACCATTTCATCAATAAGGCTCTGTTAAGAGCAAAAAGGCTTGAAACTCCAAGACCACCTTTTTCTTTGGCCGCCAACACACTGTTCCATTTAACCCAAGAAGATTTGTTACTTTTGAGCTCATGTCCATTAAAAAACTGGCATCGGATAGATTCAAGCGAACGAAGCACCGTTAAAGGGACTTTAAAGATAGACATGTGAAATATCGGTATCGAACCTAAGACCGATTTAAGTAAAGTAAGCCTACCTCCAATTGAAAGGGACTTTAATTTCCAATTGGATAAGCGAGATTTCACCTTATCAATAATTTCCGTCCAAGCTTGTACACGGGACATGTTGCCTCCCACTTTTGTACCTAAGTAAGTAAACGGCGTATTAAGAATTAGACAACCGAGTTTTGAAGCCGCTACTTTGATCTTATCATCTCCAACATTAACCCCCATAATCTTGCTTTTAGACATATTGATACGTAATCCCGAAGCTCGAAAGAAGCATTCCAAAACATGAACAAGAGTATTAATATTATCATCACACCATTGACCCACAAACACCGCATCGTCCGCATAGAACATATGAGAAAGATTCACCAAAGGACTTAGATGAATTCCTTTAAATAAACCGACGTCCACAACACTTTGAAATGATAAATGTAGGCTCTCCATAATTAAAATAAAAAGGAACGGAGATAAAGGGTCACCTTGCTTAAGCCCTTTGAAGAATTGAAATTCTTCCGTAGGACTCCCGTTTATGATGATGGAACCCCTCGAAGATCTTAAACACTTTTGAATCCAATCGCGCCACTTATTGCCAAAACCGAACTTTTTTAGAACATCATCCAAGAAATCCCAACGAACCGAATCATAAGCCTTTTCGAAATCAACCTTGAAGATTAAGGATTGCTTTTTCTTGGACTTACACCATTGAATGACCTCATTAAGAATGAATGGCCCATCTAAGATTTGTCTATCTGAAATAAAAGCGGATTGAACTTCATTAACAATATCACCCAAAACTCCCACAAGACGATTGGCCAAGATCTTAGCTATGATTTTGTAAATGCTTCCAATAAGACTAATTGGTCTAAAGTCTTTAACCAAATTAGCGTCATGAACTTTCGGGATTAAGGCTATGAAACAAGCATTACATCCCTTGGGAATGTCACCGAAGGTAAAGAAATAATTAACCGCCGCAAACACATCATTTTCAATACATGTCCAAAATTTTCTATAAAAGCCAAACGAAAATACCACCAAATCATGTTTTATAATTAAAAAAAATAGTGGAGAAAAGGAATCAAGTAATACAAGTTTTCACGTTGAAGAACTCAAGTTGGTTACAAATTAAATTTCTAACAAACGTGAAAGTAATCAACATGAAATAATATTTCGCCGTTCAAAAAAAAATCAACATGAAGATATTATACCGCTCTAATCACATGTGACCGACGTAGACTAGGGGTACATAACTAACCAACAAGTTATTTCTTCAATCAATGTGGGACACAATGTTAATATAAAAGGTTAAAAAAATTCTCCATGTTATATAAAAGATTTTTATGCACATGGATAAACAGAGATATATAATGCAAGAATTATCAACCGTTGGTGAAAGAACTATTTGTTACATGAAACTCCAAATCGAAGCATGGCATGCAAGTATATGTTGTATCGAAGCATAGCATGAAAGTATATGTTGTTATTGCTTTAAAAACGAAAGATTGCAAATGTTTAAGCATTGAACTAAAACAGCCTGTTGTTTTTTCTAAGAACGAGGGGTTAGCTTTTACTTATCTAAAATCATTCGCGAAGAAATCTAAAATATCGCCCAATGAATTACGTTTTATGGTCATGAAGGGTTAGAGTATTTTTGCATTATGGATTGATACCTGCTATGGCCATGGTTGTTAGTTGAAAATATTTTTAACCATATAACTGCGACATAAGATATAATTGGGCCTTTGTCTAGTAGCTATCTTTTTTTTTTTTTTTTTTGCCACAACTCGGACCCCTATGTACTTAGTACCTATTTCGTCTTCAACTCTACTAACGACAGCTACAATATGATCATAAGACAATCTCTTAAGATTATAGCTCGCAAGGTACACAATATTTGTTGGAGGTTGTGGCTATGCATTTTAAAATCCTAGCCAAATTGCATAAATATGTTGTCCAAGACTTTGATTCTTTTCGTGACGCATAGCTCAGTTGATTCTAAATGAGAAATAAGATTTGCAAAATCCTTGGTCTTTTAGACATTCTCATACAAAATGTACTTTAGAAAACATAATACTATTCTCAACACGTTTAACACACGCACACTTATGATATATTAGTATTAACAAACAACTTCTATCTTGAGACAATGTGGTATACAACGTTATAGTAAGAAAGAGATAAATCAAGAGTTTCTATTTGTTTTTTTCAAGTCATGGCGGTATGAAGCAAATAGTGTTAATAGTTTTTTTTCTGATCATTAAGAGGCGGTAAAAGGCATAAATCTTTTAATGAACTAGATGTGGAGGGGTGTCTTAACACCTGTTAATGTCTTTTTTTCTTACTCTTTTTGTTTTTATTTTTTTCTACTTTGTTATGATTTTTTTTTCTTTTCTTGTTTCACCTTTGTCTTTTGTATTAAAAGTATTAAATTCAATCATTGCATATGTTTGAGTCTATAAGAGATGATATGTATCAACTCATATTTTGTTCAAATTGAAGGGTATGGTTTCGGACTCATACATCTCTATTCTAACGCGACTCATTAAGTTAATCGTTTTAAAAAGTTCAATTCAAACTTTAAAATGATTATATTATAAAAGTTGTTTTTTATTTAATAAAGTTTATTTCTTTTGCGAATACAATCGTTTTATATTTAAATTGTAAAAACAATAGTTTAACACATTTAGACAGTTTTACCAAAACAAACAGTTTTAATTCATTCAGATTCAAATATTTCAACCACTTATTCAGTTTCAGATAGAAATCAGATTCAGATTTTTCTACCGAATATTCAGATTAAGAGCCTTTTAATAAACAAACAACATCTTCTTAACAGTTGGTGAAAGAAAGATTTGTTACACGGAACATCAAATTTAAGTTTATTAGCAACTACGTAGTAATTTATGTGGTATAACGCGAAACATAAAGGCAACAACTTAGATAAAAGAACCAGAACCTATGATGGTTTTTACTAAGAGAAAAGGATTAACGTTACTTATCTTCAGCCCAATAATTTGGTCATAACTTTTAGCCAGAGAAAACAAATAAGAGATCGCAATCTATGTTTTCATTTTACATACTTTCAAGCGATACAAAATGATGTTCACTAGGAATGGTGTACTTGACGTTCGGTTCAAAGTTGGTCCAAAAGTGCAATGCATGCAGCAAAATTAAACTCTCAAGTTATAGAATGATAACTAGTATTTGTAATCACAATGAGTAAAGAACATGAGATGTTGACTACTCAAAATTTCTTCTGGTTGTTGAAAAGTAACTAAATTTTAAAACCATTAACCCATCATTATTGCAAAAATATACATGATAGACTACACTTTAACGAATGACCGACTTTGGATTGACATTGCAGATGAGCCAATATGATTCAGATGGTTAGGGTACATGTATTTTTTTTTGAACGGCAATTTTATTAATGAAACTTGAAAGGATATACGACAAAAGTTCAACATAGACCCACAATTTAGTAAAGATCCAATGAACCAATCACAGCTCTCTATTTTTTTTATCAAATTAAATAAAACCCACTTTCACCACTTTTTAAATAATTAAATATCTCATAAACCGTTAATTGTTACGCAAAACGAAACATATCATCGCTACGAGAATTAAATCATCTTTCTATAGAGGGGCACATTGATATACTCTGGACGAACTTTTTTTTTCAGTCACGTCCGAAAAAATCACATGATTTTATTAAATCACATGTGATTCTGATACAAATCATATGTGATTTTTTCAGACGTGACTAAAAAAAAAAAAAAAAAAAAAATCGTCGAAAATATATCAATGTGCCCCTCTATAGAAAGATGATTTAATTCTCGTCGCGATGGTGTATTTTTTGTCGTTTGACGATTTACCATTTGGAAAGTGAGTTTTTTTAATTTAATGAAAAAATGGATGACTATTCAATTGGATCTTTGATAAATGTTGAGTCTACATTGATCTCATCTCATTGTAAGAAAAATTCAGCAGCAAGAAAAGCTACATGTTCTGCAAACTAATTGTTTTCCATTGGTTTAAGATCACCCTAGAGTATATATAAATATTATTAAACTCGGTTTTATTAAAACCCGACACATTTGTCGTTATTAATCACCGATCGACGCTTTATAAATCAAATACGTTATATATTTAACGATCATCGACTAACTTTTGAAGAAACTTAAAATCTTATCGTATCACGTTACTAGGGAATTTCATGTGAGGCATTCCATTTGGGTATTCGTTTTGACGAGTTTGTTGGGTTTACGATTTAAAGTGCCCTGGCTCCTGAAACGATACTACATGGCCTCTGGATTATGATAGCCCGAACAGTGATACAATATATCCATAAATTAATAAATCAAATATGACAAAACTTTACGAAGTTTTGGCAATCAAACTAAGACTTGACATATTACCCCAAGTTGAGTGACGAAGCCGTTACTTTCATTTCATATACTTTTATCATTCAAACCTTTTGTTACTAGATTTTTGGACCTCTCTTTTGATAAAACTCTTATGAATAAATGAATGATAACTAAATTTTCAAAAACGTCTATTTATGATTCGTTTTCTATGATTATGACTGTTGTACTATGAAGTGATACCCCAGATTAGCTTCCGCTGCTATATTTATAAAAATGGGGGTGTTACAAGAGTTAATATGAATTGGCCGAAAACATTATACTATTCTAAACATGTGTAATTTACTTAGACTACATTATATTAGGAACAAACAATTCCTTTATTCGACCAATGTGGGATACGTTTTTGGGTCATGAAAATTGGAGTTTATCTAGCTATGTAAAAATTTGTTATGTCGATCAGTAAGCATGCTATGGATGCTCAAATATACAAATTTAGGTTTACAAATAGCTAGGAAAAGTTTATGAAAAACATATATGCTTATGTCAATATCTAAAAATAAGCAGCTTGGCCATCCTTTAAGCTTATAGTCCTAAAGTGTAAAATGTTTACTTTATAAATCGTTTCGATAGGTGTATGAATTATGGAATGAGATACATTTTGGTTCTTGTGTTAGACGATGTATTTATTTTGCACGTCATTATTAAGTGTTTCTTATCAAACATCTTATCATTACTTTTGCATTAAAAAATAAATTAGGATATACACATTGTCGACATATTCTTGCGGTCAATGAGTACTTTTGGAGAAATGGGTTATGGTTCAATCTTAACTAGTGACAAAAATGCCACTGAAACATGTGGTCTTTGCTTGGGGCTAGTTGTTTGGTGAAGAATTAGTCGGCACCCAAAAAAGGTGCACGGGGTTAGGACTTCCCCGCCTATATTCTTGCTTTTGCATTGCTATATAACATATCTATTTTCTATGAGGTCTTAAGAACAAACTCATGTATGAGCTTAAAGAAATACGTTCTGTAATCAACCTACATTTTCTATTGATAACGACGAAACACATTGTGGTAAAATCATAAGTAACAACTTTACATACATAATTAATCAATCTCCCATATGATTAAAAAAAGAATTATAGAAAGAAGTTATGGTGGGTGTATTAAGGTGAACTTGTGAAGTCTGCTTTGATTGTGAGCTTGGATGCTCTATCAGTCTTCATGCTTTTGTTGTCAGAGTTATCTCTCTTGTATCTGATATGTGTTAGTATTAGATTCTCTGTTTTGCATTGTATAGCTCTGTTTTGTATCATGGATTGGGCATGTCCTCTCCATTATTTGTAAATGTTGGTATCTATATATTCTAATATACAACACTTAAAAAAGACGTTAAATGCCCTTTTAAAAAAGAATGCTGAAATTTAAAGGTGTATACTTTAGTAATTTCACAACACAAAATTAAATTTGAATGTATTTAACCGATTAGTCAAAAGCTTCTTCCAAAATTTCCGGGCCAAATATTTCAAACCCACACTCACTGCCTTAAAACAAATTCATTCATTTAAAAGTACTACCGATTCATCCATCACACCTTCTTTGAAATTCTATCAAAAAACCTAAAAGCGAGTCCATTATCTCCATTGGTAA
>BQNB010060620.1:0-36846 GCA_026074375.1 Tanacetum coccineum
TCAAACAACTCAGAACTGACAATGGTACTGAATTCAGAAATAGCACACTTGTCAACTTCTGTGATGAAAAAGGGATTTCACAAAAATTCTCTTCTCCTTACACACCTGAACAAAATGGTGTTGCTGAGAGAAAAAATAGAACCCTCATAGAAGCTGCAAGAACAATGCTTTCAGGATCTGTCTTTTCTAAACAATATTGGACTGAAGCTGTAGCCACTGCATGCTATACTCAAAATAGTCCCACCATCATGAAACGACATCTCAAAACTCCTTATGAATTTTTTCATAAGATAATCCCAAACACCAGTTTTCTTCATGTCTTTGGATGTCCAGTTTACATCAACAATCATAGAGATCATTTAGGAAAATTTGATGAAAAAGCTGATGATGGTTATCTTCTTGGATACTCACTTATATCCAAGGCATTCAGAGTCTACAACACTAGAAGACAACAAACTAAAGAAACCTATCACATCACATTTAATGAAAGCCCTGAGGCTAACAAATTCTCAAAACCCTCAGTTGACAACATCAACATTGCTGAATCAAAAAATATCCACCTGATGAATATCTTCATCCTTATGAACCTTCTTAAAGGTATCAAACAAACATCAATGATGTGTCCTTCAAAGAACCCTATAAATGTCCTAAACCAGTGGTTCTTGAAACTGAAGTTTCATCTGATCAAAATGATCAAACATATCAAAATGATCAACCTGTTCAAAATGATGAAATCTTAAATGATGATCATTCTGAACATTCCAATCACACCAATGATGAACAAATCATTGATATCCTCCCAAACACTGAAGACATTCAGATCTTTAAACACTTGTCCTCTCCAAATACAGAGGACACTTCAACATAAAATACTACAATCCCAAGTCCACCCTTACCTGTTCCATTAATGGTCACTCCAGCTTCTCAACACAGATGGTCTCAAGATAAGCATATTGAGCTTGTAAATATCATTGGTAATCCAAGAGCATGAATGCTCACAAGATCCATGGCCAAACAACTCAATGCTGCTTCAGCTCATGAATGTCTCTTTGTAGATTTTCTCTCTGAAAAAGAACCTAAAAAGGTCTCTAAAGCATTAAAGCATCCTGGATGGATTGATGCTATGCAAGATGAACTAAACCAATTTGCCAGAAACAAAGTTTGGACATTAATTCCTGCACCCTATAGCAAAACAATAATTGGCTCAAGATGGGTTTTTAGAAATAAAAGGAATGAAACTGGAATAGTCATCAAAAATAAGGCAAGGCTTGTAGCTCAAGGCTACAATCAGCAAGAAGGCATAGATTATGATGAGACTTTTGCTCCAGTTGCAAGACTTGAAGCTATCAGAATCTTTCTTGCCTTTGCCACTTACATGAACTTCATAGTTTATCAAATGGATGTCAAAAGTGCATTTCTCAATGGTAAACTAAAAGAAGAAATTTATATAAAACAACCTCTATGTTTTAAGTGCAATAAATTCCCTAACCATGTTTGCAAACTTGACAAAGCCCTTTATGGACTTAAACAAGCTCCACGAGCATGATATGAAACTCTCTCAACCTTTCTTACCGAACACAAGTTTGTGAGAGGAAAGATAGACAACACTCTGTTTGTCTACAAAACTCAAACTGATGTGATTCTGGTTTAAATCTATGTTGATGATATTATCTTTGGGTCCACAAGCACAAAATTATGCAAAACAGTTTGCTAAAATAATGACTCAAAGATACGAAATAAGCATGATGGGTATCCTCACCTACTTCCTTGGATTTCAGATTAAACAATCTAAATGAGGCATTTCAATTAACCAAGAAAAATATGTCAAGGATCTGCTAAAAAAGTATGACATAAATGGTTTATCAGTGAAGACTCCAATGGTACCCCCTAACAACTTAGGACCTGATCTCAATGGAAAATCTATAAATGAGACTCAGTATAGAGGTATGATTGGATCACTAATGTATTTAACTGCAAGCAGACCTGACATTTAATTCTCAACTTGTCTTTGTGCAAGATATCAGGCAAATCCTAAGAAATCCCACCTTATTGCTGTTAAGAGAATTTTCAGGTACCTAAAAGGTACTCCTAGTCTTGGTCTGTGGTATCCAAAATGTTTAGGTTTTGACCTAAAAGGATACTCAGACTCTGACTATGTTGGTTGCAACATGGACGGAAAAAGCACCTCAAGTGCTTGTCAGTTGCTAGGAGGCAAACTTGTGTATTGGAGTGCTAAAAAGCAACCATCTATAGCTATGTCCTTAGCTAAAGCTGAATATGTAGCTGCTACTAGTTGTTGTACCAATATACTATGGATGAAAAGTCAACTCACTGACTATGACATCATATATGAGAAGGTACCCATCTTTTGTGATAACACTAGTGTTATTGCAATCTCAAACAATCCAGTCTTGCACTCAAGAACAAAGCACATTGATATCAGATATCACTTCATCAGAGATCATATTCTCAAAGGGGACATTGAATTACATTTCATTCCCACTCAATATCAACTTGCTGATATCTTCACCAAGCCTCTGGATGAGCCAACTTTCAAAAGATTGATTGTTGAACTAGGTATGCTGAACATTGATTCAAAACCTGAAGCTTCAGCACTAACTGATAAAAACTGAAGCTTCAGTGTCTTCTTCTAAAACTGAACAAATTTTCATGTTAAATATCAGTTCAGTTTTTGCATACAACCTTTAACTTGCTTGAGTAAAGTAACTGAGCAATCACATGTGTCTCATTCATGGATTTGCATAAGCATGTGTGGTTTTGTCGCCTTCGCCGGAGCACAGATATTGGTCAAGTCAAGAACTGAACTCACTAGTTTATTCTCTTTAGTTTAGTTTAGCCAAATCATTTTATCTCAATCTTCAGCTATCTCTCGAGTGAAGTAACTGAGCAATCGCATATGTCTCATCCATGGATTTGTATGATCACTTGTGGTTTTGTCTCCTTCGATGAAAGACTGATGATGATAAAGATTAAAATAATCAATTCAGCACGACATACACACCAAACCTAAACCTAGTCTAGCTTTTTCAAAATATCAATCTAAAGGTCAGTTTCAAAAAAAACAAATGTGATTTTCAAAAGTAATATTATTTTATCAAAATAATTTCCATCCCAAGGAAGTTGTTTAACTTTAAAATAAACATATTAAAGAGGAAGTCCAACAGTTAGAATGACCACATCATATTTCTCTCACCTACTTTTTTAGTTGAATAGATTGATATTCACTGTTCGAGGTGTCAAAAGCATGCTTTGCTGACTTTTATTTAATACAAAGTTTGGCACACATATTGAAACCTAACCCTAAAACACTCCCATAACTTTATTAAGGTGTGTGTTGTAAAGGTTGAGAGAGGGTTAAGGTCCAGGGTTCGAGCTCTGCTCCCTTGGACTTCCCCTCTTCCTTTTTTTTTTCTTTTTAAACTTTTTACACAAACTTGTTAATCACTTGAAAATAAGCAATTTTCTCAACTACAACTTTTTCTAAAAACTTGGAATAAGCACAAAATAAGCCAATAACAGTAACAGTAGCTAGAAAACTAGAAAATGAACAATTTAGCAAACTGTTTTGGCTTTTTTAATAAGCTTAATAAGCCTCAAAAACCAATAAAATAAGTTACAAGGACTAAATCCTAACCTAATGAGCACATCTAACTAAAGAAAGACAAGTAAAAGCAGCTTAAAAGCTTTAAAAAGCAAATAAGCCAGTGGGTCCTAACTGAGGTGAAAACAGCCTGAATAGGCACCTTTGGGCTTATTTTTAAGCCCAAAGACAGATCCTTATGGCTTATTGACTCACAAAATCTTAAAGCTTATCCTAAAATCTATCTAAATAAGCTAAGAAAAAGCATTTTGAAATTTAGATAAGCCATAAAAAAAGCCAATAAAGGCAACTCACAGATTTACTATTTTTGGTTTTTCTTAAAATGAAAGTGAGCTTTTTGTAGACTAAAAATAAGCTATTAAAAAGACTTTTGAAACCAAATTAAGCTAAAACAGATGGACTTTAGACCCTAAACTACTTGTGTAATGATTTTTAGATCCTACAACTAATTTTAACTAGACTAATTTTGAGAATGAAAAATGGCTAAAACTGACCCACTATAAGTATGCAAGAAACTGTTTTGACCCATTTGTGTTTTAAACAATGAAACAGTAAGTGAAACTTTAGGACCAGGTTATACACTCAAAGGGGAGTATATATTGATCTTAAAAACACACAACTTAAACCTTAGAACTTAAGATCAAAGATTTGCATACCTAAACTAAAAATCACCACAGATTTAAGACATATGTATAGAAAAAAACTTAGAAAATGAGTTTTAAACCTTAAAAACTTTTGAAAATTGATTAAAAGGACTTAAGAGAGCTTGTTGAAGTTATCTTAATAACCCAAAACAATTTTAGACCTGTTTTGACCCATTTCAGCCCTTAACCCAAACATCCCTTTAAAACTCAAAATCAACTTTTTAAACTAAAACAGCTTATAACTTGCATACAACTTGATCAAATAAGCATAGTAAAGAACAAATAAGAATAAATAAGGCAGAATAAGCACAAGATAAGCATTAAATAAGCATATGACAGAAATGAGCTAAAAATTGCATAAAATGGGAAAATGTAAACTTACAAAAGTCCAAAGCTTTTGTTTAGAACTTAAACAACCCAAACCAGATTTCAACCACCCTATAGCTTATCCACATAAGCACTAACCCATGGCCATCCAGTATATACCATGCTCCATTTGCTTGAAATTCGAATTTTTGAGATTTTTAGTGAAAATGCTTTAAACTCTATAAAATATGAAGAAGTTTATAAAGTTTAAGGGAAAACACTTAGAATGAAAAGTAATAAGAGCTTATAAGAGCTTTTTAAACACTTTACCAATGATAGAACATGAATTTAAAGAAAACAAGATTATCACTTTTAAACCTCAAATTTCATTAAACTTGAAAAATAGTTACAAGACTTTAAAAAAAACTAACATTAAACTGAAATAAGCTGTAAAATTACAAAGGAAAAGAGAATGTATAAAAGAAAAGATGCCCAAATGCTTACAAGGGGTCCTATTTATACTAAAAAAAGCTTCAATTCTTGGGTCTTTCAACTGTGTTTCTTTTGTGAGTGCATTCTAGAGTTGGTGTTTCTTGTGGAGAGAATACTGAGTTGTGTTTCTTGTGTGAGTGAATTCCCAAAGTCATCTCAGCCATCCATCATCATTTGTGCTTCTTTTAAAATCATCACAGCCTTCGAAGTTGTGCTCAGCCAATAAAATTGTGTGGGATTGCCAACATGGTAATGCACTATATGACTGGGGTTTTAGTGGAGATGAGGGTTAGGTTTTATCCCTTGTTAATTTGGTGTTGCATGGTAACAGGTGGAGAGATGAACAGTGTTTTGAAATTGGCGCCAACCTTATTTGTGTTTGATAAAAAAGGTTTTGGGAAGTTGGCAAGTTTGGCCCTTCATCTTCTATTGTGTTATTGCATCCATCGTCCTTGTGGTGTAAAGTATTTGGGGAGTTGGCAGGTTAAGCCCCACTCAAGGTATATAGGTGTATTAGCTGTATTGGTCCTTGATGGATAGATCATTATGGGTTTTTTGAGGCTGTTTGACCAGATTAAAGGTTTTGGGCCTTTACAAATAAAACGGAAATTTGGGCCCTTTTAAGTATATATAGTCTTCATTTAAATACGTTAATGGCAGACCCAGCCCATAGAAGGTACGGATGGGTCCATTAAGTATTTCTTCGTTTTTACCGGCTTGGCTTTGACTTTTGACTTTAAATGGTCAAAAGGTATGTGTATTTAAACACGTACCAAAATCTCCCATACTAAGATATTGTCGTGTCCTCACGCAATTTTATAAGTAAACACTTAGAAAACTAAAAATCTCGATCCCCCTCGACTAATTACCTCGAAAAGTAATTAAGTGTTCATCGAGGGGAATTAAAGAAATCAAAAGCTTTGAAAAGCCCCGTTTTGACCATTTTTTTTAAATATATATACACTTATTCCCACTTATATTTTTGTATTTTTCATTTTTTTTCTCATTAACTAACATGTTCCGGACTTTCATCATTTTTTCATTAAACTTTTCCAGGTCACGGAAAAGAAACATTTCAATCCTAAAATGCCCAAAAGGAAAAAATTCACATCGTTCCTGACTTTTTAACTTGTCCCAACTAAGTTTTTTCTTAGATAAACGAAATCACTGTTACGTACAAAGTTTAGCTGAAAACACAACTCCATATTTGCAATTTGTGAACTTTTCCTCCCGACAATTATTATATATCATGTGAGTGTGCTAATTTCAAATTTCAACCATGGATCAACACTTTTAGAAAGTTGCAATATTTCTATGCTTCATGTTTCACCTAGGAATAATGAGTTTGAAGGCGAGATCATCCCATGTAACGACTTTCGTCCCGGCACATCCCAACCTTACAACTAAGTGACCAGGCTTTTGACACCTCACAAAGACTAGTATCGGGACTCACGGACCTTTGGATTTTAAACCCTTGGACTTCCCGTTTATACACGAAAATACTACAACTAAAGTAAATTTGTCTTAGTTCAAAAATATATTTAAATTAAAGAAAAAGAGATTTTCCCTATACTTTTCAAACATAACACTCAACAATTTACCACTATATTTAAGCAAACGGTAATCCTCGAGAGACTTTTTAAAGGCCTGCAACATTCGTTAGTCATGCCGGCAAGAAGAACACACTTTTTATCTGCCCTACAGTTATATTATTCACATGACACATAATTCTTTTTTTCTTTAACATAACTATATTACCATGATATAGAAAACAAATCTTTTAGAAAATATAAGTATATAGCTGAACTAAGTTAAATAGATTAAATGTTCTATCGACTTACATTAATAAAAGCTTAAAATTCAAAAATTGTCGATTTAAGTTAATTTTTTCGAAAATAGCACTTATTATTAGTCCGGTTAGGAGCTTATGGGAGAAAAAGCCACAAATTACACTTATGAACTCTTAAGATTTCCAAATAATCCTTGCTTAGGCAACCGACTCTACTTAACACTATCAATTTTTCGTTCTTACGCAATTCGCGAATCTTATTCAAAAAGTTAAGGAACAAGCTAGAGCTCAACACGCTTGATCGAGTCAAAATTTATTCTTATTCTACCCAGCAGGAAAGTCAAACATTGTGACAAAACACTTATTTTTTTTTTGAATTTTTTTTTTAATTTTTTGAAATTTTTTTTGGAATTTTGGTGGTAAAAACAGGATTACGTGAAAACAGCGGCAGCAGGAACAATCAAATCGATAGATCCCCCCCATACTAGAACTGAACATTGTCCTTAATTTTTCATTTTTTTGGAATTTTGGTGGTAAAAACAGGATTACGTGAAAACAGCGGCAACAGGAACAATCAAATCGATAGATCACCCCCCCCCCCCCCACCCCCAACTAGAACTGAACATTGTCCACATGTTTTAAAATGAAGGATCACGACTCAAATCTAAGGCTTTTTATTAGTAGCCAAAAGAAAAATGTTAGTCGATAAGATTAGGATATTGGATTCCCAAATGAAGCTGAGGAAGTGAAGCTCTTGTGATCGAAGGACAAAAACTGCGAGCATGAGAGGCTTCAAGAATCCGGGACAATCCTGGACAAACAACACAAAAACATAAGCACACGAGAATAGAAGAGGCACACCTCCTCGTGTTACACTTATTAGAAAATAGAAAGAAGATAGATGAATAAGCATGGGTTGCCTCCCACGAAGCGCTTGTTTAAGGTCGCAATGCTTAACCCATCCCTAAATTCATTGGTCCATGGGGAAAGTTTGGAGATCCAGGACAACCATTGGTGGTATGTCCCCTCCAAAGTAGTGCTTAAGTCTATGACCGTTCACCTTAAAGTTTGGTCCGTTGGTTGAAGATAACTCAATGGTTCTATAGAGAAAACAAGAGCAACGGTGAATGGTCCCGGTCCCATCGGGTTTTAAGCTTGCCGAGAAAATCCATAAGTCAAGAATTGAAGAGAAGGTTCCTCGGATCACCAACGTTGAAAAAAACAGCGGTTTTTGATCCTTAGAAAGTCATGAAGTCCCTCTTTGTTTTCCTCTTTGTAGATCAAAGAAATCTCGTAGGCTGATCACGAAGTTACATTTAATTCATTTAATTGAACTTCCGAGGTGCTTCACTATGCGGTTTTGAGGTCATAGTTACAATGTTTTCAAGGCCCATAGCCTAGTGCTTTAGTTCGATCGGGAGATGACAAGCCATCCCGTAACACGCTTGTAAGGGCGTACACCCCATGGGTGTTTTGAACGTGGTAATAGAAGTCCCACAAGGGGCGTCATCAGCATGTCCATCAACCTAGGAAGCAAGGGTTTTTTACCTACAGTCCTTTCTAAAATCCGTTCAAACCACAATTGAAACTTCAAACTTGCCCACTCGTTTGTGGATGATATGCGATAGAAATTTGGCGGGTCACCCCATATTTAAGCATGACCTTTGAAAATTGGTCATTGCAAAAATGGTCCCACGATCACTAAATGAAGGCACGGGGAGTTATATATCCAAATCGGCGAAGAGCGATTTTAGAAATTGTGCAAACAACATCGTCGCTCAAAGGTGGGGAGCGCCTATGCTTCAACCCATGTGATAAGTAAAAACGAAGGCCAACGAGTATATACTTGTTCCCTCGTGAAGACGGGAATGGTCCCATAAAATCGATGCCCCACATGTCAAAGATCTCACAAACTTAGATTGCATTTTGTGGCATTTCATCATGTTGTGAGATTTTTCCTTGACGTTGACAAGCGTCACACCTGGTGACCAAGTCATGGGCATCTCGGTAAATCATTGGCCAATAAAATCCGGCATCAAAAACTTTCTTAGCAGTGTAGTTGGCACCGTGATGTCCACCGGTGGGACCATCGTGGCAAGCCATGAGGATGTCATGGGCTTCTTGGCCAAAAACACACCGCCGAATCACTTGATCCGCACATATCTTAAACAAGTAGGGGTCGTCCCAAAAGTAATGCTACACATCTTTGAAGAATTTTTTCTTTTGTTGGGACGACATCCCTTTTACAACAAAATTCCCTACATGGTAGTTTGCAAGATCGGCAAACCATGGGGTATTAGCATCACCACGAAAAGTTACCATACCAAGAGTTTAAAGAGGAAATGTTTTGGTAATTTCCTTGTTCTTGATAAATATCTGGGTGAGGATTGTTCAAGTCTAGACAAGTGGTCCGGCGGCAAATACTCACTCCTTTTTTATCTGAATAGTGACCAACAAATTCTTGGAGAGGAGAATCAAAATCGCATCAATATCAGTTTAGCATCTTGCTTAGCAGGAAGATACTTAAGAGCCGAGTGGTCCGTATAAACTATGGACTTTGACAAGACAAGATATGGCCGAAATTTCTCAAAAGCATACACTACGGCTAAAAGCTCTTTTTCCGTAGTAGTATAGTGAGCTTGAGCGTCGGTCATAGTCTTGCTTGCATAGTGTATCGGTTGAAAGTGTTTGGTATTACGTTGCCCCAAGACCGCACCTATCGCAAAGTCACTAGCATCACACATGATTTCAAAAGGTAGGTCCCAATCAGGGGCAACTAGAATTGGTGCTTCAGTCAATTTCTTCTTAAGTGTATTAAATGATTCGTTACACTCTTTAGAGAGGAAGAACGGGGTTTCTTTTTTAAGAAGATGGGTCATAGGCCGGGCAATTTTTGAGAAATCTTGAATGAATCTACGATAAAAGCCGGCGTGGCCTAAAAAACTTCTAACCCTTTTGATGGTTGGTGGGATGAGGAACTTTGCTATGACATCAACTTTCCTATCAACCTCAATTCCAGACTTAGAATTTTAGGGCCGAGGACGATTGCCCTCTTTGACCAAAAAATGGCAACTTCTACCATTTAGGACAATATGAGTGTCTATCGCACCTTTAGAGCCATTTTATCTGAATGGAGAGGCAAGAAAGAGAAAGAAACACCAGAAGACCAAGAAATCAAAACCATGAAGACCTTCCATAGTTTCCTTCGACATGTCATGAAAAATTGCCATCATATGAGACACCTTTGGAACGTTCCTGGAGCACTGGCCATAAGCCGAAAGCATACGTCGATAGCAAACATTCCCATAAGGGGCAAGTTGAAGGAGGCCCTTCACTTGGTCTTGTGGTACAATTGGGATTTGAAAAGTAACCGGAAAAAACCCATTACAAAAAGCAATAGAATCATTTCGCTAATCGTTCAAGCATTAGGTCCATGAAAGGCAATGGGAAAAGGTCCTTCCGGGGTGCATCATTAAGCTTACTTAATCAATACAACCCCGCCACCCGTGACTTACCTAGTTGGTATCAACACATTATCAACATTATTCACTATGGTCATATATCCGCCCATTTTGGCACACAAATGGACTGGGGCTCACCCACGGACTATTGGAGATAGGGTAAATCAATCCGGCTTCAAGAAGTTTGATAACTTCTTTCTTGATAACCTCATGAATTTTTGGGTTAACCCTTCTTTGATGTTGGACCGTGGGTTTAACATTATCTTCCATCAAAATCTTTAGTAATAAAAAATCTCGGATCTATTTCCCATAATGATCTAAAAATTTCCAGCTATGGCAACGCTTAAGTGATCTAAAACCTTAAAAGAGCGTCATGTCCTCATCTTTTAAGCCTTTAGCGATTATAGACAGGTAATTTATCGTACCACCTTCCAAAAACGCGTACTCAAATGAGGTGGTAAGTCCTTTGAGCTCAAGCTCGGGTGTTTCATCACTTGAAGAGTCTATAAGTCTTAAGTTCCATTTAAATTTTAGTTCTTTCGGAGGGAAGAAGAAATCGAATCATTGTTTAAATACTTCTCAAGGAGGAGAAGGTCTCCCCAGGTCATAGTCGGCATCATCAATTCCGGGAAGAAATGAATTATCAGCAAGATGACCCTCGATCTCTTCCAACATGAATTCACCTCCTCTAAAAGAGTAAGAGGTTGGTGAAGTAGAAAAGGAATGATCCAAAGTTTGGGTGGTATTGCCACTATCAGAGATGTTTTCGAAAATCCAATTACTATCTTGAGTAAACTCCTCCAGAAAGCTACGTCGATGACATCGATCGGTAACCGATTCAATAGTATAGTAGGAGAATGTCATATATCACAAACATGGAATGTTACGATTGGTCATCATGACGAAGGTCATTATTCATCCGTGAACATCAATCAAAGCTCGTGCCGTCCTCAAAAAAGGTCTCCCGAGAATCAAAGGAACCCGAGGATCGGAAACATAAGCAACGGCTACAAATTCGGCTGGAAAGAAAAATGTTCTAACTTTCATGAAAACATCCTCGGCAATGCCGGTAGGAATAGAAATTGATCGGTCGGCAAGTTCAAGTATCATCCGGGTCTTGGTCAAATCTGGGATTACTTAGCTTTCCCACAACGAAAAGCATTAGGTTGATGCTTGCCCAGAGCTCGGCCCAAGGCTAAGCATACATCCATCTCCAAAAATCACATGTATAAAAATCATACCGGGGCTCCAAGTTTTTCAGGAAAACTTTTTGAGGATAACAGCCAAGCAATTCTCATTCCACCGTGTCTTGGTAGGTCAAGAATCTTTCTTTGTTGTATAGAGAGAACAATTAGTGCAAATTTGGGCATGTGAAGGAGAGCATATGTGAAACTTAGCTCGAAGTGGAGCTTTCGAAAAATCTCAATAAATTTCAAAGCTAAAAGATCGTCTTTTTCACGGAGCTTCTCCTTGTTAATCCTTGAAGGACAAGGTATGGTTTTGGGAGCAACAACAGGTTCATCAATTTGAGTTTGGACCACCGGAGGTTGGATGTTTTTGGTGCTTGGTGCATCCGTATCCTTCTCACCATCTAGGTGCTTGTTCCATCTCCTTAGGAAGAGAAGAAATCGGAGGTGGAATTTGAGGTCCATCATAAGAAACACCACTTCGGGTGGTGATTGCTTTCAAATTACCTTTCGGGTAAGCAACTGTGTTGCTAGGAAGAGAACCCGATCCTAAAGGAGAAGCGGTATTGGCATTCATGAATTTGGTCAACATGTTTGTCAAATTCGTCATTTGATTTTGCATGTTTTGGTTCTGGTTTTGTATATTTTTCATAACCGCATCATTAGCCTTGACGTAGTTTTGAAAGTCATCTCTTGACACACCTTGTGTTTGAGGAACCAAGGGTTGGTAAGCTGGAGCTTGGAAAACCTGGAGGGGTTGTAAACGGAGGGTCGATGAATTTGACCATTTTTTGTTTTTTTTTTTTTTTTTTTTTTGGTTGTAAGTATTCCCTTGATTTTGGTTGTAACGGTTTTGATTGGTTCCTTGGTTGTTTTGAACGAAAGGAAAACCGGGAGGTCAAACTTGATTTGCATTCATCAGGGGACGGTAACCGGTATTTCCTTGGCTGTAGTTAACTGCGGTGGCTTGAGAAACGTATTCTTGAATGTTATCCAGATAATTGTTGCCATCGGTGGCAGGAAAATTACGATAAGAATGAGCACCACTGTAAGTTACACAACTTTCCTCGACCGCTTTGACGGTAGCGGGAGCTTGAGATTTTTGCTTATCGAGAAGCAAGGCTTTCACTATATCTTTGAGTTCGGTAACATCGGGTGAATACTAACTGGAGGTAAAGTGCTTGTACTCCTTTGGAACAATGGCCTTTGGCTTCGTGAATGACAACTTTAAGACTTGCTTTCAATGATGCATAAGCAATCACGGGCCCCTTTTGTCCCAACAAAAATACCACCTACAGCTAGTGGCGGAATTCAACGAATCTTGATCATTTGTATTCAAAGCATTGTAGAACGTATCGAGTTGGTGCAATTTCGAAAAACCCCCCGATGAGGGCATGCTCGAAGGAGATCCTTAAACCGATCCCATGCCTCCCTAAACGATTCATCAAAACATTGTTGGAATTTGTATCTCTTTACAAGATTAAGTCGTTTTGGAGGCGGAAAAAGTTAATTGATAAAATTTATAGAAACAAGATCATCCCCAAAGAAGATCGATCGAGGGGGTTCTTTTTCAAGCCAAATCCGGGCTGCCCCCTCGAGGGAAAATGAGAAAAGCATAAGCTTAACCGACGTATTTGGAACATTTGGGAATTTCAAAGTAGAAGTGATCTTGTTGAAATATCGAATATGAGCATGAGGATCCTCTTTGTCATGTCCGAAGAATTGCTTGTTTTGAACGAGAGTGAGCAAAACATGTTTAAGCTCAATGTTGTCCCGCTGGTGATTGCGGGAACAACATTGGCATCCTCGTACCCCACGTTGTGCTTGATCATTCCGCCATAAATACGTTATTCGGATTGCCATATCTTTAGGAGTTTTTTAAAAAACAATAGTCTAGGACTGTTGTTGAGAACGACGACGATTACGTCTCAGAATTTATGGAAGAATAAAATAATAAGGGGATAAGATAGAGACGTGTGTGCATGCACAAAAAGAGAAATTAATTTTTTAATTTTTTATTGGTTTATTGAATTTATTTTAAAGAACCAACGCGAACGGACAACTTAAACCAATAATCAACTTGCTTCACGGTAGCTCTCTAAAAGAAAAACGCACAAAGGAGCGGAGGAGCGGGAAAGCGCGAAGCTATTAAAATCCTTCTCCTTTCGGGTCGAAGTTCCTAGGAACAACCCTCCTTAAACCCCTCTTAGAGTTTGTTAATCGTTTAAAGGTGAGCCGTACTTGACAAGCGACACAAAGTCAAGTTTTAAATCTTTTGTTTGGGAACTTATTAATGATAATACTCCAATGGAGAGTATTATTTTGTCTTCTTTTTTTGTCTTTTATATATAATAAAAAAATATTTTTGTATTTTTATGTTTTTATAAGAAAATATATTCACAAACGAAAGCAATTAACTCCACGGGGAAGGATCTTCAAATACTAATCTTCAAACGAACACGAAAAATCGAAACACGGCTTCCCCGGCAGCGGCGCCAAAAATTGATTTGCCCAAATATACGTATATATATATATAAGGACTAATACAATTATAGTATAATAATAAGAAAGATTCCAAAAGACTAGTGAAAACTACTCTTGACCAAAGTAATTTCCAAAAATCCCCTGGGTCGTGTCCCAACGAAGCGTGGATTGAGATTTGGTTCAGTTTGTGATCGAGAAATTTGAATTTTACAAGATTTGGGAATGGATTTCTATTTCTACAATTAAAAAGCAAAAACAAGTAAATCTAGACAAAAAAAGAAAGGAATTAATGAAAAACATGAAAAAACAAAGCCTAGAATCGAATCCCGAGCCCTAAAACCTAAACTATGAAATTTTAACCCTACACAAGCAAAATTATTTTTTACAAGTCCTAAATGATAAAAGAAAATTTAAAAAAAAATATTTTTTTTTTACTTTTAATTTTTTTATTATGAATTAAAAACTATTTTAATGAAACTTAAATATAAAAAATACTAAACTAATTTAGAAAATTATGAAAAAATAAAGAAAAGTGCATTGAACTAAAATTAAGGCCAAAAAATATAAATGGAACCAACCAAGCTTATCCCCCAATACAGCATAATAATCCCAAAAGGGGTTGATAAGCTTATGGGCTAAAAAGGTCTTAAGTATTAAACTTTGCAAACATTAACCAGATGGCCCTACCGGTGCCGCTGGATAAGGTATGTGTTGTAAAGGTTGAGAGATGGTTGAGGTCCAGGGTTCGAGCCCTGCTCCCTTAGACTTCCCCTCTTCCCCTTTTTTTTCTTTTTAAACTTTTTACACAAACTTGTGAAGCACTTGAAAATAAGCAATTTTCTCAACTACAACTTTTTCTAAAAACTTAGAATAAGCACAGAAATAAGCCAATAACAGTGACAGTAGCTAGAAAACTAGAAAATGAACAATTTAGCAAACTGTTTTGGCTTTTTAGCTTAAATAAGCTCAAACCATACTAAAATAAGTTACAAGGACTAAATCCTAAACTAATGAGCACATCTAACTAAAGAAAGACAAGTAAAAGCAGCTTAAAAGCTTTAAAAAGCAAATAAGCCAGTGGGTCCTAACTGAGGTGAAAACAGCCTGAATAGGCACCTTTGGGCTTATTTTTAAGCCCAAGGACAATCCTCATGGCATATTGACTCAAAAATCTTTTTTAAAAAAGCCCCCCCCTTATCTAAAATCATCTAAAAATAAGCTAAGAAAAAGCATTTTGAAATTCAAATAAGCCATGAAAAAGCCACATGAAAAGGGCAACTCACACAGATTTACTATTTTTGGTTTTTCTTAAAATGAAAGTGAGCTTTTTGTAGACTAAAAATAAGCTATTAAAAAGACTTTTGAAACCAAATTAATCTAAAACAAATGGACTTTAGACCCTAAACTACTTGTGTAATGATTTTTAGATCCTACAACTAAGTTTAACTAGACTAATTTTGAGAATGAAAAATGGCTAAAACTGACCCACTATAAGTATGCAAGAAACTGTTTTGACCCATTTGTGTTTTAAATAATGAAACAGTAAGTGAAACTTTAGGACCGGGTTATACACTCAAAGGGGGGTATATATTGATCTTAAAAACACACAACTTAAACCTTAGAACTTAAGATCAAAGATTTGCATACCTAAACTAAAAATCACCACAGATTTAAGACATATGTATAGAAAAAAAACTTAGAAAATGAGTTTTAAACCTTAAAAACTTTTGAAAATTGATTAAAAGGACTTAAGAGAGCTTGTTGAAGTTATCTTAATAAGCCAAAACAATTTTAGACCTGTTTTGACCCATTTCAGCCCTTAACCCAAACACCCCTTTAAAACTCAAAATCAACTTTTTAAACTAAAACAGCTTATAACTTGCATACAACTTGATCAAATAAGCATAGTAAAGAACAAATAAGAATAAATAAGGCAGAATAAGCACAAGGTATGCATTAAATAAGCATATGACAGAAATGAGCTAAAAATTGCATAAAATGGGAAAATGTAAACTTACAAAAGTCCAAAGCTTTTGTTTAGAACTTAAACAACCCAAACCAGATTTCAACCACCCTATTGCTTATCCACATAATCACTAACCCATGGCCATCCAGTATATACCATGCTCCATTTACTTGAAATTCAATTTTTTGAGATTTTTAGTGAAATTGCCTTAAACTTTATAAACTATAAAGAAGTTTATAAACTTTAAGGGAAACAGCTTGAATGTAAGTAATAAGAGCTTATAAGAGCTTTTGAATCACTTTAACAATGATTGAACATGAATTTAAAGAAAACAAGATTATCACTTTTAAACCTCAAATTTCATTAAACTTGAAAAAACAGTTACAAGTCTTTAAAAAAACTAACATTAAACTAAAATAAGCTATAAAATTACAAAGGAAAGAGATGATAAAAGATATGATGCCCTAATGGCTTACAAGGGGTCCTATTTATACTTAAAAAAGCTTCAATTCATGGGTCTTCCAACTGTGTTTCTTTTGTGAGTGAATTCTGAGTTGTGTTTCTTGTGTGAGTGAATTCTGAGTTGTGTTTCTTGTGTGAGTGAATTCCCAAAGTCATCTCAGCCATCCATCATCATTTATGCTTCTTTTGAAATCATCACAGGCTTCGAATTTGTGCTCAGACAATGAAATTGTGTAGGATTGCCAACATGGCAATGCACCATGTGACTGGGGTTTTAGTGGAGATGAGGGTTAGGTTTTATCCCTTGTGTAATTCATGTTGCAGGGTAAAGGTTTGGAGAGATGAACATTGTTTTGAAATTGGCGCCAACCTTATATGTGTTTGATAAAAAAGGTTTTGGGAAGTTGGCAAGTTTGGCCCTTCATCTTCTATTGTGTTATTGCATCCATCATCCTTGTGGTGTAAAGTATTTAGGGAGTTGGCAGGTTAAGCCCCTCAAGGTATATAGGTGTATTGCATGTATGGTCCTTGATGGATAATCAGTTATGGGATTGGGCTGTTGGACAAGATTTAAGGGTTTTGGGCCTTGTACAAATAAAAATGGAATTGGGCCTTTTTAAGTGTAATAGTCTTCATTTAATACATTAATGGGCTGACTCAGCCCATTAGATGGGTACGGGTGGGCCCATTGAGTATTTCTTCGTTTACGGCTCGGCTTTGACTTTGACTTGTCGGGGGTTTTGAGACTTTTTGACTTGACTTTTTTTAACATTGATTTCCACGCTCATTCACTATACCCCGTGCCGGTTTTATTAAAAAAATCGATGTTGGCTTTTGTTTTCAGTCCTTTTCTCAGATATTCGTTTCCTGCACAATACAAATACAATGTATTTTTGGTACATTTTTGGTCATTTAAGTCCGTTTTTAATGGTCAAAGGTATGTGTATTTAAACACGTACCACTGAACAAACTTTCATGTTAAGTGTCAGTTTAGTTCTTGCATACAACCTTTATCTTGTTTAAGTGAAGTAACTGGGTAATCACATATGTCTCATTTATAAGATTTTGATAAGACATGTTGTGCTTTTGTCCGCCTTCCGCTGGAACACAGACATTGGTTAAGTCAGAAAACTGAACAAAACTGGTCTATTATTACTTTAGTTCAGATTTAGGAAAAAATAATTGTTATCTAATATTCAGCCAGTCTCATGAGTGACGTAACTGAGCAGATCACATATGTCCTCAGTCATAGGAATTGCCATGATCATTTGTGGCTTTGACTTCCTTCGCAAGGAAGATTGATGGATGATAAAGAGTGCACGTAATCATTTTAGCATAACCCTTTTCAGGATACCTAGTATGTTTAGAAGAATGGTAGAAATTCTAAGAGCCGGTACCCATTAACCTTAAGTGTCAAATTTGGAAATCAAAGGACCAAAATTAAAAAACCAATTAACTGGGATAAGACACCCAAAAACGGAGATGGAGCATGGCATGCCAAGATTAGACTAATTGACCCCGATGGTGAGGAATTTACCAAAACCCTTCAATCAATGCCTACTACTAGGAAGCTCTCCGAAAGAGAAAGTCCAAGAGAGATCATCGACTTGGACCACTTCTACGACACTTGACGTGTGACTTCAGCTCTTAGTCTAGCTACATCGAAAGACTTGTTAATAAAGAAAAGCACTTCTTGGGAGGCAACCCAATTTACTTTTCTCGCAAATTAGGAGTGTCATGTGTGTTTTAATTATTCATAGTTTATTTTATTATGTTTGAACTATCTTATAATCATGCTTTGTTTGTCTTTAACCTCGTCTTAATTTCAATCAAAGGTATTTTGCAACAATAAGTTAGGGAAATATATCGGATTTTTGAGACCAAGTTCAAAACATGTTAAATGAATTGTGTTAGATTAATTTCGCAATCAGTTTCGAGTCAAATGGTTGAATTGTTAAAATATTAGGTTTTAATGCAGCCATTTGTAACAGGAATTAACTTATGGAATCAAGTGCAGGAAATTTTTCATCAAAAACAAAAATTTCATTTTTACAGACTATGGAGATGGCATCACGGTTTACATGCGACGTCGTCACCATGACACCTGTGACGGGGTCATAAAAACCTTGACAACGTCAAATGCCCAGGTTCAGAAAACTTTAAGTTTTTAATTATTTTTGAAAATAAAACTTGCATAAATATATGTATTATTCTGTTATAAACCTGCAAAACCTAATAAGTTTAACAATTCTCTCATCCTATCTTTACTGCTTTATCGAGTCGAATCCTAAATTCATATTGCTTATTTGTCTATCGCACATTTTATGCTTGTATAGTATGTCTTTGTCTTTGATATACAGGTTAATAATTGATGAGATAAAACTGGAAGTTCTTAGGAAGTTTTCATTGGATGATCTCCGAGGACGATTTTAACCAGTCATCGCAAGTTTTCATCTCAAATATTGAGCAAAACCATGGAGTACTAGTTTCCTTTTTATACTTGGTTTTCTTTTCCTTTTATTTGTTTCACACAAGCGGGTACTTTTATAGAAACATTGGGGACAATGTATCAACTTAAAGTGTAGGGGAAATAAAGCCCTTTGAAACTATTTTTCATTTGCCAATTTGCTTTGTCCTTAACAATATGGTAATATATCGAAACATTACATAAAAGGTGATTTTTTAACCCAAATTTAAAAATTTTTTTTACGACCATACCAGCCGAAAACAACCCTAGTATTAATAGCGTCTTTCATGGATAGGAATTTATATGACTAGCACAATAACCCTCAGAATTCCACCCTAAAAATGTGAGGTTCGCCCTTAGATCTTTAGGAATTCGAGTACCCGTCGTTGGAAACCCAAGATATTTTAATCTTACCCGGTTTTGAGTTAAGTTGAATCTACAGGCGTGCATTCCTATCCGTCATTATTACGGCCATGTATGCATTGCCTTGTCCCCTTTTCTGGAATGTCTGGTGTTAGTAAAATTCATATGAGTGTACCGGTAGTATATTAAATTCTAGAACTTGTTATTGTGATGCATGCCGAGACCGCATAGTAAGTATTGGGATTTGATTGATAAGAGGCATTAGGATTAACCCATGTTTTATACCTGTAATTGTTATGATGGTCACATCGATCATATAACTATCCCCATCCCCTTCCATGCCACTCAACTTAGTGCAGGATACCCCTAGTACAACCCTTCGAGCCTATCCTTTTTCACGGTTCTTGTAATTTTCTGGTGGATTCCAGATTATTAATGAAGAGCATTGTCACCCTTAAACTAAGCGTTACACCCAAATCGCCTTAGCCTACCTTGTATGTACTCACTTTTAGTACATTATTGTGTTTTAAACCAAGTTAATTATTGAGTACACGGTTGCTAAGTCCTTATCCTTATAAATACTATTTTGGGACGATTAGGATTCATAGTAGTATTTATTTCGCGGAAGAATGGGGAAGAAAAGTTAAGTCAATACCCCCATATGTTTGTCAAATGATCTCCATGTTATTTTGATCCACCTCAAATCGGGTCATTAGTTAGATTGTAAATATCGAGCATGTAAAAGCTCAAGTGTAGGGGTACGTATTATAAACCCCATGTGATGTATTATGTTATTCAAAAAAACTAGAAAGAAAAAGAAAGAGATTAATGTAGAGTTGTGTAGAGTTTGTATATCTTTGTCTGAGTCTTGGCTTAGCAACCAAACTAGCATGTATTCGTATAAATAATTAGCTAACCCTTCCACTCCAAATTCACCCAAATGTATCCCATTCGTTTCCGTTTCCATTATATGTTATCTTACACTTACACCCCACAACCCTTTAAAAAGACCTCTTAGATAGTAATGAATAATGCTTGCACCTAGTGATGGAGGTTTAATCCTTTACCAAGCCTATGCTAATTTATATGCTAATGAAAAGTAAATGAGTGTTGATTTTTCCCGTTTCCCGCCCTTATATTTATAATTTATTAAATCACCCGAGTGAAAGAGAGAATCCCAAACACTTTATGTGATGTGCTAGTGGTAAACTTTCCCATGCTTTAATAACGTTAGGTCTAGAAGGTTGTTGTTGTAAAAAAACTTTTCAAGAGTAGGTAAAATGACCCCTCCATATTGTATATTGTCTAGAATGTTTATGTCTAGGTAAAAACTCATTTGCATGGAGGACAAAAAACAAATCCCAATGTAGGGTATTTTGATGAGGTGTCATTTTATACACTTTTTAAGGTCGTTTAACCCCCTAAATCGTGTGTTTATGCCCAAAATAGGTACTTAATCGTTCCTTTTTAGGTATTTTGCATTTGGAAGGCATTTGGAGGAAATACACGTGACTTGGGCTCATTTGGAGAAGAAACGGACAAGACTACGGACCTACACCAACATGGCTCAAGAATTTCTCTACAATGGCTGGAGACGGCGTCACAAATACAACGTGACGCCGTCACAACGATGATCAAGACGGTGTCACGAGATTCCAAGACGGCGTCAGAGCACACGACCCAGCCCATTATCTAGAATATTCTCTTTCATGACGGCGTCACGATTAAAACGCGACGCCGTCACAGCGATTTTCCTATATATACAAACCTGAATTTAGGGTTTTGAGTGTGTAACTTTAGAATAAAAAGAGGGTACGAACCCTAGTTCGTTTAGCAGCTGTTAGGGACGAATTTAGGGCCTAAAAACCCTATTGTACTTCCTCCAACTCATGTTTTAATCAAGTAAGGTTTATTTAATCATTCAATATGTCTATGTGTTGTTTGATTCATCTATGTTCTTGCTTTATTAACATGCTAGGCTAAGCCTCCTATTATGTTTATTTATGATTGTATGAAACCTAGAATGTAGATCTTAGTGGTGTTGCTTCTTGTGATGGATGTGCATGTTAGGCCTTAGAAAACCAGCTTTTGTCTGTATCACTGTTGATATGTCTAGGGAAAACATGAATGTGTAATCAATGAACCATCGGTAACAGACCTTCATACTACCATGTCCCCTAATATGGTTGATCCACTTTTAATATATTTCACATGCACTTAGTGTACACTTTTGGCCGTTTAGTGCTTCAAACGGTGCAGCTTTGATACTCGTATGATAACTGTTGTTATAGGAAAACTCTACCAAAGGTAGGTGTCAATCCCAACCTTTCCTAAAATCAATCACACAAGCACGCAACATGTCCTCCAAAGTTTGGATGGTTCTCTCACTCTGACCATCCGTTTACGGATGAAAAGCGGTACTCATATCCAATTGAGTACCTAGAGCTTTGTTTAGCGATTGCTAGAAATGAGATGTAAATTTACTATCTCGATAAGAAATAATCAAAACTGACACGCCATGTCTTGAGACTACTTCTTTTAAGTATTGTCTTGTCAACTTTTCCATTGAGCCAGTTTCCTTTATTGTATAGAAATGAGCAGATTTGGTGAGTCGGTCAACAATTACCCAAATTGCATCCTGACCAATTGACGTCTTTGGCACTTCCATACTGGGATCACAAATTGAACCAACAAATCCATTTTAATGTTTTCCCACTTCTATACTGGGATCACATATTAAACCAACAAACCGAATGGTTTTTGGCATTCGGCCTTAACTTTGGCACATGTCAAACAATTACCGACGTAGGTAGCAATCTCAGATTTCATATTTGGCCACCAATATAGTTTCTTCAAGTCTTAGTACATTTTGTCCGATCTAGGATGAATCAAATACTTTGACTTATGCTACTCGTACATAATCAAAGTTCTCAACTCGCCAAAATAAGGTATCCAATTTCTATTCTTCAAACACAATGGTCCATCGGCATGGGGCTCCAGATTCTTAATCTTACCACCCAAATATTCGGTTTCATAATTCTCTTCCTTTCTCGCCTCAACCTGAGAGTTTAAAATTTGCACGGGAAGGTTTAGACCAATCATCATAACCAAAGCTCGACCTCGTAGCGGCTTAATCTGTTCCTTTCGACTCAAAGCATTTGCCACCATGTTCGCCTTTCCCGGATGATAACGAATTTCACAGTCGTAGTCACTCAACAATTCCAACCATCTACGTTGTCTCATGTTCAACTTTTTCTGATCAAGAATATGTTGCAAGCTCTTATGATTAGTGAACACAATGCACTTCGTGCCGTACAAATAATGTCTCCACATTTTGAGTGCAAACACCACTGCTCCAAGTTCTAAGTCATGTGTAGTGTAATTCTTCTTGTGAATCTTGAGTTGGCGTAATGCGTAGGTTATGAATTTCTCCCTTTGCATCAGAACTACGCCGAACCCCTTATGAAAAGCATCACAGTAAACCACGAAGTTCTCATTAGCTTCAGGTAAAGCCAAAATCAGTGCACTATACAATTTCTGCTTTAACAGTTGAAATGCAGCTTCTGTCTTTCTAGTCCAATTAAACTTTACGCTCTTCTGAGTCAACTTCATCATAGGTTTGGCAATCTTCAAGAAAGCTTCGATAAATCATCGTTAATAGCCGGCAAGACCTAAAAATTAACGAATTTCTGTCAGAGTCTTGGGCGATGCCCAATCCTTGATTGACTCAATCTTAGCTGGGTCCACGTGAATGCCTTTACTATCAATCACATGACCAGGAAATTATACCTTTGAAAGACAAGATTCACACTTTGAAAACTTGGCGTAGAATTCTTCCTTCTTAAGCAACTCCAAAATTAACTTAATATGTTCTTCATTCTCTTCCGATAAACTCCATTCGTTTTGCAATTAAGAATGCAAGATTGTATGACTCGGACCTAGCGATACAATAAATCATGTGACAAAGACACGTCGGGACATGATCCCGGTTACCACCAAGACGAAAGACATTTTCACGAATTATTTTGACCCAAGTTTTCATTATAGAGACGATTTCACAAGTTAAAATTTAATTATCCTAAACATCTATGACTTTATCATGACGGATACGGGTGACAACATCCTCCTATTCAACTTGAACGTAAAGTTTGATTTCATCGGGAGAAGGAGGGTTAGTTTGATAAGGACCACCCGTTGGGACACTAAATTGCAAGTCGTCAAGTGACCACTTGTCGATAAAGGAACATTAACCTTTAAAGGAAATACCAAGAATTTGACCGAATTCTTCGAGAGTATAAGAAAAGAATTGATCTTGGATGACAAACTCGATTAACATTTCACCTTCGAGAGTGTAGTTGACACGGTATTGACTATAGAACTCAAGAATGAAACTAGGAACGATTTGCTCATTAATTTCGAGAGAAGACACTAAAATCCTAATATGCCTAACACATGGATTCTGACAGTAGTACCAAGTCATCAGAGTTCGGTAATAAACCAACTGACCCTCTTGTATGCAACGATATTTCAATGAGAATCAAAATTTTGTTTTGTAAAGTATAGGTGTATTCATTGGAGATTTTAGGAATATAGCTTTTAGTATTTTGGTGGTCTTCGGCAGTTTAGCTAAGGAATTGTTCCTTAAAATGAAAGTTAATACCATTATTTATTATATTGAATTGTATTAGATTTAGCAAGAGTTTTATTGTAATAGTGTGCCTATATGCTCAACAAACTTGGAGTTGCGGTTATTTAGACATTGGACTCTAAATACAAAAACCTATGAGTTAACTCCAACGCACCTCCTTTATATTTCATTTTGCTCATCTAAAAAATGTTCGAAAAATATTTTTTGATTAACTATCTCAAAATGATGGTTTTTATGTGATCATTATGCTATGAATGCGAAAACATTTTTAGGTGTATTAACATGCATTAAAAACATTTGTTGTGTATGTTCGCTATGGTGAGATAATTTCGAAGAGAATAGGGGTTTTGTTTCATATCGCAAAAATTTTATCAAACACAATTTAATCTCTTATTTGTCCAATTCTTATGTCTATCGGGAGAGCATAATGGTTATACATTGTGTTTTTAGTCTAATTAAAAATACATCAAGAAAGATGAAAAAACCCCAATTTTGATTTTGTGTTCAAGATGAACCCTAGACACAAATTAAAAACAAAATTTGATGATTATGACTTTATCAATTCTGATAAATCTGTATGATGTTAGGAGTTGATTATGGTGTTGTATTTTATCTTCACTTGAGTTTTAGTGTTGTGATTTAAGACATTTGTGGAGTTTTAGGCATCTTGTGAGGTTTTCTGTTGCAGCAGACATAGTTAACTTAGAAGCATAAAGCGGGGTGTTGTTGTCTGGGGTTGTTGTTATTATGTATCTTGTTTGTTATATCTTTGTTAGATTAGATGTTAATGTGGTTAATCAAAATAATGAAAGGATGCGGAGGACAATCAGTTAAGTGTAGAATTTGGTGTGAATGGGTCCAAGAATATATCAGCGAACAGATAAATACTGACGGCCACCTGATTAATATCAAGGGACCCCGCCCTATTTTGAGGAGGGCCGCCTCCCCAGCACGATGGGTTTTTGCGACTGCTAAACTTTTGACAAAAAGTTTATCAAAAGGAGATGCACAGTTTTTATTTGCCATTTCCTTATATTAATAAAATGCTTAAAATACTTCAGTAAAATTATTGAAAAGAATTTAGGTAATTAAGTTGTCACAACACGGAATGGAACACATACTAGAATCGAGACTAGAAGAAAAGAAGAACGATTTATAGAATGTGTTCCATCATTCCTAACACTTTAAATAGACTGATGATAGTTAAAACGTATTAACGTTTTAAGAGGATTTGGTGAGGATTTTGTCGGCGTTGTTGTCGGACGGGGACGAGACTTTCGATGAGAGATAGATGTACTTTACTATTGAACTTGTATGGAAGAGAAGTAGGTAGATCTCGAATTTTTGATGTGTTTTAGTTGCGAGGTGTTGCACGGGTTTTTCTTTAAAGGTCATTGCGCGTCCTTTATTTATCGCACATGATTGGAACGTCGTTGAGTAGAATGTCGTAGTCGGTGAGAGCTTGTTTCATCTATAGTGCTTGTTGGCATGCCTTTCCGGTGCTTACGAATTCAGCTTCAGTCGTGGATATAGCAAGAGCGGTTTGTTTATTCGAGAACCAAAATGTTAGACATACATCCCACGAACGTAAAATTCCGCTAGTGCTCTTTAGGAGTCCACTATATCTACGCATGATCAGAGTAGGCATATATATCGGGTTTCTATTGCCTTTTTATTGGACGTACCCCTTGGATACCATAATTACTAACGTGGTAGTGTCTTTAATGTATCTGAAGAGGTAACGCTTACACCGCTTCGCCAGATGTAGAGGGTTTTGGGATCCTATGGAAGTGGTGCCATAGGAGCAGACACTTAAACATGATATCGGGCATACTTGTCGTTAGGTTACTATTAAACTTCTAATTATCATGCCTCGATAGCTTAGGTACGTACGCTCTACCGCTCACATTCATTCAGGTTCTTGCGTGAAGTTTAGTATACTGAGGGACTCATGCGGGTGTTTTTCATTGGTTTAGAATCTATCTGTAACCCAGAATTTCTTATGAGCATTTATTTAATATATTGTATAGATTGAGATTAAAGATTGATTGCCTATCGCTTTCAATTTTTTTTAATTTGTAATTCAAAGAAAGATAAGTTAAGTTCACCCATCATGCTCAATCTCAGAACACTTCATGCCATGATTTTCGGGCCAAATTCATAACAAAATGTCTGAAAAGTCATAACGAATATAATGTAATCGACTTATATTTGATACTTGATGATGCAGATTTTGAACTTTTCTTATTTTTAAAAGATGTGTTATCTACCTTTCCTCATGTTGTATTTATGTTTAATTAAGAAGGGCTTTTAATACTATCATACCAAGCTGTCTGGGTGCTCGTTTAAGTACCATATATAAGCGTATTGAGTTTTATAAACATGATTAGGTTTTTTTGAATGTCAATATGAATTCATGGAGGTTGTGCCATGTATACCTTCGCCTTATTGACTAAAACCGTTCAGGGATGCACTTTTTTAAGCGATGCCCATTTGAATAGACTTAAAGTTCAAGGAGCCTCAAGCATAGGCTAACAACTTACAATTAGATTCATAACCTAGCAAGTAGGCATAAGTTTCATCTATTAATTAATGCTCCTTGTCTTGTTTTGATTTGATAACCTTGGGCGGACTAATCCTAGCCTTATTTTGTGAAAGGCATAACGTTCTCGTCTAACTTATTTTCTGATTACACCCCCTCACTTTAGTTCCTTATGATTGTATTCCTTCTTTAGGTTGTGTTGCGGTACTATACTCCCAAACATCGTGTTATATATAGTGATTTGGAATTTAATTCCTCTGTGCATAGCGATTTATAGCAACGTTCTCGATCAATTTAAGGCTTCATTCACTCTTACTTAGGTTCTATAGTTGATATAAAACAAGAAAGAGTTACATTTGGTTTTGGGGGCTTGAGACCTAAGGGTGTCTTTGGTTGAGGATTTCCTTATGTCGTTTTCTAATAGATGGTTCCGCTAGAGTTCCTTAACATTGACTTACTCGTCAATTTCTAGAGTTTCATACTCTAGAAGTTTATTTTTTCTAGGTATTCTTGTTACGGTGACCTTAATTGTTTATCTCTTCATCTATAGTTATCATCCACAAGGTGTGATACTGTCTTCTTAAAGGGTTAGATGAGTTTTCATGAATGTCATGTTGAGTGATTCTGTTTCGATTTGTTTATGGTGTGTTTGTTTAGTTGATGTAAGGCACTCTTTATCTATTTATTGGAGGTTAGATCTAGAGAAAGAAACTCTTTAGTATGGGATCTTTGGGTCAAATAAATTAGTAAGGTTTAGTCCTTTGGTTGTTTAAAATGAAGCACTTGCTTCCAAACACTTTAAAATAATCAAGTGTAGGTTTTAGCTTGCCTTTAAGAGATTCGCATAAGGTGTTTTACCTATAGATGGCTCTATTTTTATTGATTCGGGTTTTAGGACTATAGGTTGAGTATCTACGGCGTTTAAACCAGAAAAAGAACTTTTATTTGACAAAGATTTGTGTCAATTTTAACATTGTTCTGTACTCTTTTTATTGTGGTGTGAATATTTTTTTTTTCGTTTCTTGACCACGCCTATTTGATTATATGGACTGCGTGGAGGCAACGAGAGAAGATATGGTGTCATTACCGTTGAACATTATAAAAAACTATCAATTTGTACTATCAGTATCAAATTCCACTACCGTGGTTCCACGTCCTATTGGACTTGCTATTAGTCATCCTAGACATTGGTTTTGTTATTTTTACCTACTAAATATTTCAAAATTATTCAAATGGACTTCGTTTTTAGTTCTAAGGAAATCTTGTCCATGCTTATACCTTGTATAGTAGTCTACTATTACTATGGTGTAGAGGTTTCCTTTGTAACTCCGTACGATGGATGGACGAAGAAATCCATAGTCGTTGAGACTATATACTTAGTTTTGTGACTAGCGTGAGCTTGTTTTCAAATTTTGCAAGCATCACAATAAAGTGTTTGATCATACTGTATGACTTAGGTAAATTCCGTAACTAGTTCCTCTAGATGCTAACGATTATTGAATAGTTCGCACAATTAGCGTGACCTAATCTCATGTGCCACAAAGTGGAGTTTTCATAAATCGTTGACAAGACAAATTTTGTTTTTGGCTTATTTCTATTTCATCATATATAAGCCTTTTCTTTCTAAATACCTCTACCTTAACGACTTTACCACTCACTTAGTCTATTTCACTAATGTGTTCAGAGAAAATTACTTTACATTTTTATATATAGTTTGATCCTTTTCAATTAGCAAAGTTAAGAAATCTCTATAGTTGCATTCTACATGCTCTACATTATCTATATTAAGAGAGTCACTAGAGATCGTACCTTTGCCAATGATGTTACCGTGAAGATTCCTACCAAAGATGATGTTACCTCCATTGTATGCCTTGTAGGTTAAAAAAAGCGTTTGTTTGCGTCATGTGTTTAGAGCATCCGCTATCTTTTATCCACTCATCGGGTTCCAAGTCAACTCCAAGGCATATCTCACTAGATGCTTGGCCATGAGGGGACTTGTCTCTTCTTATCCTTTTCATCATCTTCTTCTACAACTATCACACCAAGAAACTGCATACTTATGCTCTTTGGCGTCTTTTTTTCCTGTTGGATGCGTTTCAGGACATTACTTAGTAGATGATTTGGATGCAACGCCTCCATTTTTTTTAAAGCATTTCTATCACTTTGGCCAGTTCTTTAATTCGGCTTCTTTGGAAAACGTCTTTTTATCATTCCGTGGTTGTCTTACGAATCTTCCTCTTCTCTTGAAGAACTTTTTGAAGTCCCTGACCTTCATGGCGTACTCTTCGTCTTCACTTCTGGAAGTCGAACATTCTTCATCGCTAGATTCCTTTTTAGCCTTTAAAGCAAGAGATCTCCTTTCTCCTTTAGCTTTGACTATTTCAAAATATTTCTTGATGATCATCTCGTGAACTTTAAGGTTCCCGATGAGTTCATCAAGAGATAGTGATGTCAAGTAGGGCTGAGCAAAACAACAGAAATACTGACACCGAAACCGATAACCAAGCCGAGACGAAACCGGACTAAAAACCGAACGATTCATTTTTGGTTCGTTTTTGGTTTTGTATATTTATAGTTTTCGGTTTTGTCAGTTCGGTTCGGTTTCGGTTCGGGTCGGGTTAAAACCAATAAAAATAGCTTTAAACCAGTATATTCCGCTGTTCGGTTTTTGTCAGTTAGGTTCAGTTTTGAACCGATGCTCACCTCTAATGTCAAGTCTTTTGACTCTTCAATCACCGTGACCATTGCTCTCCATTTAGGATGTAGAGCCCTAAGAAACTTCCTAACATAGTTCTTGCTAGAGTAACCCTCATCAAGAGCTTTTAGACTAGTAATAATAGTGTTAAATCTAGCAAAAGCATTATTAATAGATTCGCCTTCGGAAATGACGAATTGTTCATAGTGTTGTACCAAAGGTCATTATTGTAATGCTTTGATCTTTGGACTATTTACCTTGATCTGTGATTAACAAAGTTTTCCAAATTCCTTTTGTCGTGTTACACATGAAAATTCTTTCATATTCTTTTCTAGGCAAAGCATTCTAAATAACCATTTTAGCTTCGTTATTTTTCGTAAGTCTTTTCTTAAGTTCATCACTTTGTTTTTCAAAAGGGACACTAGATCTAGTTTGTGGTTTTGCGGATTATTTTCAGTGAGAGTCGAAAAGAAGTCACGTGTGAATAAACATGCCAAAAGACAAGATCTTGTGATTTTACATACGCTTTCGATATCTAATTTTTCAATAAATTAATTATCGCTTTCGAAAAAGTGGTTGGTCTTTGCATAAAATTACCTCTTTCTAGAGATTTGCGGAAATCCATAAAATCGGTCTCAAGCTTTATAAGAATGTACGTATACTTTTTAAAATATTGAGTAACATTGACTACATAATACACAATTTGTCGGTGAACTAGAAGGGGGAGGGGTTGAATTAGTGTGGTAAATCATTTATCATAAAACGGGACTCGAATTCTTGGATTTGGCTTGTTTATAAAAGAGAATCACTTTTGAGAGAAGTTTTCTTAGCATAGAGAAAAAGTGTTTCTAGAAATGAAAGAAATGATAGCTTGCCTCTTTCAAGTTGGAAGAGGCTTATATAGTTACTTAGAACAATAGATTCCAGGTATCTGTTTATTATAGCTCGAGTTTTATAGTTAATAGTACGTTGTTTTGGTATTAAGTAGGGTATCAAATACACGGTATATTGTAAGTATCTGAGCTTAGCCTCTTCAAAATGTTCGAAGATGGTTTATATAGTACTTACAAATATTACGGGTTTTCTGTTTACCTCCTACTTATATACCGAATAACGTACTATTAAAATATTAAACTACGAGCTATTATTAACAGTAAAAAACTTTCTCTCGGGCGTGAACCGTACGAGGTATTTTTCTAAATATCTAACAATCGATTCCCCCTAAGGGATAGGGATCACGCCCTTGAAAAGATACCAAATTGTCTCACTTCAGTCTTTTAGCTCGTAGACAATTGATGATTCTTTGTTCAATTTGGGATAGTGGATATTTGGATTCATCTAGACTTGTCTTTGACTGTGATCTTGAGGCTTTCTTGAGATCATCGCCAAATTATTCTTACATCATATTTCTTGTTACTGGATTGCAAATCTTGTGCACTTGTGAGAAATACTTTGACATCAGAGTTTGCGGAAGCTTTGACCACCTTTATTGAGGTCTTTCATCAATCATTAACGAGTGTAGGTCGTGTCTGAGCATTCGTTATTTATTTCTTGATATCTCAGGTGCTGGGAATTTCCATCTCATCTCACATCTTTAAGATTTCCTGTAAGAAACTAGTTAGTAATAATGAGGGTAAAATTGGAATTTGAATAGTAGTGCTAAGTGTTTCTTATGAATAAATATTTTGTCAACACTTTCGATGGTGATTTTGAGTGTTTGTAAAATGATGATCAATTACCGTCAATTCTTATAGACTGAACAAGTTGGTTTCATACAGGAATACTGCACCATCGTTTCATTCCAGTTGACAAGCAAGTTTGGTTCTTCGTAGAAAATCGCACAAGTGTACCTACCTAGAGCATTGTTTGAAGTTGGCTCTAGCGGATTTCCATCTTCATTGTGGAAAAACCATCATTTCACTCGGATGTTCTGGCAATATTCAAAAGGATTGATGCGATAGGGACTCTTAGGATTCAGACTTGTTCCACAGTGTGTGAAAGACAAGTGAAAGTGGATATTGTGTACCTAACGAGATTTATTATTGACGATCTCTTTGGCTACTAGACTCAATTAGTGCGTTTTTGGTTCTAAGAAATCGGTTTGGCATGGAAGCCTGATGCCATGTTCAATATCAACTCTAACTTCGGAGTGCGAAAGTCAATAGATAAAAGTGTTTTATGTCTCCTTGAGAATTGAACTGATAAATCTACTTTGAAATTGATTCTTGTGGCTAGGGTAGGGTTGTTGCATTCATCCTAGTGTCCATGATGTCGATCTTACAATGTGTCAGCAATCATCTTAGTGAGTTCTGAAGGGCAGCATATGTATTGACCTGGTTTCTGCCTAAGTGTTTATGTGGAGGGTTCTTTCTTTACTCCCTTTATCTTTTATCAATTCCATTCTTAATATCTTCAACTACTTCAGTGTTTACCTGAGACCTCTATTGGGGTGGACTAGAACCTTGTTGGGTTAAATTCTAGTATCCTATGCTCCTTCTCAGTTCGGTACCACTTTTCCTTTTCATTCTTGCTTTTTACTCCTTTATTTACGCTATCATTCCTAAGGATCCTTATTCTAAACTAACTAGGGGGTGTCCCTGGGTAGATCCTTTTGTTATAGTCGGGATATTGGGGAATAGTACCTTACGTTACGCAACATTATAATACCAATTTAAGTAAAATTGCATGGTTCTGGTCTTTTGGTACATGATTCTCCTTTTCCATAAGTAACCAATTGAAATTGCAAGTAAAGGTACTTATGGGATTATGTAGAAATCTATCGATGAGAAGCTTTTTTGTACCTCGTTGTTTTTGCATTTTTTAAGAAACGTCACCCTCAAAATGTGTCTGCGGTATTAGAAATTGTTTAGCACGTTTGGGCGGCAGGTATATGAGTCCTCAATAACTCACAGTTTTTATTATAACATATTTTAATCACAATTTCTCACATATCTTATCAAAAATTTTATACCCTTGATCCATTTTGGAGAAGAAAGTGTGGTCCTTAATGTCGCATGTCTGTTTGTAAGTAACATATAACTGCTTCCCTCCTCATCGTACAGAATAAAACCAGCCCCGTAACCTGACTTATTGTGAGGTTTGAGGATATTGAGGGATATATAATTACTCCTTTCTACTTAATCATCAAGAAGATTAACTACTTACTATTGTAAATGGTATATTATTCACAAATAAGAAATAAAAATTGACCTTTTTGATTGTAACTGACAATGTCGTCGCGTTGATTCTGTTGATCAGCCTGTAGGTCACAATATCTTTTTTTCGTTCCTACCAAGACAAAGATTTCTCGGAATTCGATAGATCCTTCTGATCTTGAAGTCTTTTCTCTGATTTGCAGTTGATGAAGTGGTCTTTGCTGTCTTCTCTTGTCAATCCATTTTGACCACTTTCCTAGTCATCCATGGCCCGCATTATTGTACTCGTATCGAGATGAAAGTCTTTTAACTCCGATTTGGGCCCAGCTTTTCTCTTGACTTCTTTTTTGTGGTCAACGTCCTATCCTGTAAAACTTGTGTATGCTCATTCAAAGTACTCATCTGGCTTTCTTTGATCATTTTAGTCTCTGTTAGACTAATGGCTCTAGCTTAGGACAATCGTATAATCTTCTTTGAGTATTAGTCGGTTGCATTCCTAATTTGGACGTTCAAGGTTTGATCTTTATTGATATTTCGATTCCCGTAGCTGCAAGTTCCCCACCAGATCCTGATCACCTGGTTCGTATTCCATCTATGTTGGACTGCAGCGTGTGAAGACTAGTCTTGTCTGTTTCATTGGGAGATGGTTGAGCTTTTCTTGAATATTGTAGTAGGAAGAAACCATATCTTCAAAATCATTTGGGTATGAGATTTTTGATAAATCCTTTTCCGAGATCTAGTATCTTGGTTATTCAGTCCTCGGCGAAGAATTATCTCTCTTTGGTAGTTGTATCCGTATTTGTTTCAAACACTCCTGGACACTGATCACACTGAGATATTCGATCTGCGATCTGTCTGCTTCACGAGCAGTACGGGCCTCACTGTGTTTGTTGATGTAGAATTCCTTTCTTTTTAAACACAGTGACTGATGACATAAGACCGCACTGATGTCATTTTTCTGCGTTCAACTTTTAAAACCAACAATAGATGGAATAATTCTTCAACGCAATGTCTAGGTAACGAGCGGCTTGGAGCTTGGATATGGATAAGGCAATTTTCTTCGCTCTTTGTCACTCTTGTCAGAAAAGATAATCCAGATCTTATTGAAGAGAATTGTGGTTTGAATAGTTACTGACTGGTGGTCTCCTAAGGGACAGTGGTTCATATATATTTCGGCAGAAGAACAGAATCAGAAGCAGAAAGAAACACATGAGAAGATTTAGCAAGCGTAAAACTAGAATCAGAAAGAATCAGACTAGAACAGACAGACTGAATCACTAGGACTGCAGAACAGAGACACAGGAATCAGATACGCAGAAAGGACAGACAGAATCTCAGACAGAATCACGAACAGAAGACTGATAGGGGACAAGATACAGGAACCTAGACATGGAGAGAACAAACAGATTTTCCACAGAGCCAAGAAGTAGACAGAAATTACACAGAAAGGAATCAGATTAGACCCCAGACAGACAGACCAGACAGACAGACACCAGACAGGAAAGAAGAAGAAAGCCAGCAGACAGGTTTAGGAAGTCAGAAGAACAGCAAGGAACTGTAAGACAGAAGAGAAGTGGAAGCAGACTACAGGGGAAGAGGAAGAATTTAGAAAGAAGACTCCAGGAAGCTTGATCATATTTCATAAAATCTGGCGCTTCAAATAAGACAGGAATTTGTGTCCATACAGGATTACTCATATCAACCTTATTTGTCAGCAAGCTTTATTATGGCATTCATCCATTTGATATTGAAGGAAGACGTTGTTCTTATGAAAGGCTTTAACAAAGGTTTGAAAGCTGGGGACTCTTCCTAAGCTCAGGTTTTGCAGGCTTCTGTCTTTGCCTGTTCGTTGCAGATCCATTGATGTAAATGACCCAATATTATACGTTCTTCGCCTTTGTAGCTTGTCCCGCGGGAAATTTATACGTTGCATGTGGAGTATGTGTTTTGCCCAGTTATTCTTTGGTTTCGGAAATCATTCGGAGGAATGGTCCATTTGGTCAGGTGTATTGTTAGCAGGTCTTATCGCTTATGGAATTGGCTTAAACCCACGTAGGTGGGTCAGACCACCTTGGGAATGTGAGCAGTTTATCGGTGTCCTCCATATCTGGAGGGACGTGACCTTCATCCTGCATTGGAATGTCATCTGAGGATTGTTCAGAATGTTCTGATTCGGTATCAGATCTGGGCATCAGAAAGAGGGTTTTTTTTTTCCTCCAACAATCAGCATCTTTGTGATCAGTGATCTGACCATCGACAGTTAAAGGTAAGATAGCTGGATGTTGTTTGGAAGCGCAGATGCATCATGGGACTCAGTGGGTTTCTTCTAACTTTGATCTCATCGCATCTTTTAGTAGGAGGTGAGCTGGAACCAGGAAACCGAGATAGCACTGAATCGTGTCTTCTTCCTTCTTTACTGATCTTTAACCTGGTTTGATCAGCACTGAAGGGCGCATTCATCATCATGTCATCGTGTCATACTTCATCGCATCAATCCACTATCATGCTTTCTCTTGTGAATCTTTAACCTTGTATCATGCAAACTTCATTATCAATGGCATCATTCATCTGCTCATCAAAGCTTCCATAAGGGCATGTATGATAGTAGTGGCGTATTTTCTGTTTGCAGACTTGGATCTTATTTCTTATGTTGAAGAGAGCACTCTTTAGATCAAATTACTTCAAGATCCAACTTTTCAAGTTGACCTGATGGAGTTAAGTTGTATCTTGTTTCTCCTCAACCTTGTTCCATTTGGTTTTGATAATCTCCTTCGGACTCTCTTTTCGATTCTTTGATTCTGGGATTAGACTCTAGGGCCTAGGTAGCACAGAGATATTCTTGATTAAATCTTGCAGTGTGATGTTCAAGAACCTTTAGGAGGGGAATCATCAAGGTTTGTTCATAGGGAATAATTATCAAACAGCCGTAGGAACTGGTATTTAATTGAAGCCAAAACCAGCAGAGTGATCAGTCTTCTTTACTTCAGACATCTCTTGCTCCAATCTTGCCACAATTTTGCCACTCTTAGCTGAAGGGCGATGAATGGAGTGATCTCTGGGAGAGTTGTGGTGATAGATGTAGCTTCTGTGTTGATTGGTGGAGTTGTGACATGTGATGACGGTTTAGGAGATGAGAAATCAATGACGGGAGCGATCACTGGAGGAGTTGACATGACGGTTTGATGACTTGGATTAGGTGTGGTGGAATCAGACTCATTTACAACTTTAGATTTCTCCTGATCATCTTCGGTTGGTTTGTCATAAAGAAATTGATCCCCAAAGTTATCAGTGTCTTCTAGATTTTTCATGGATGACATAGAACTAGAATGACTTTCTGGATTATCTTCGATGACACGTTCGTTAGTTATGAGTTTTAGGTTTTCATGAACCTTTGGGTAGGTTATAGCGAGGAATTCTTCATCCATGTGCTCAGGGTTTGGTCCAGCAAGAGACACATGTACTTTTCCATAGTCTGATCCAGTCTGGTCTTCTTGTATGGGCTCAGGGTCTGGTCCAGCCAGAGCCTCATGTGCTTTTCCAGGGTTTGATCCAGCCTGGTCTTCTGTACGAACAAATATCCCTACTCCTGATGTCACTGTGGACGAAGCTACTTCACCTTGTTCTTTGTCACCTTTAGGAGTAGCGACTTCTGTTTCACTTTCTGTTCGTTCTGAATCAGTTGTTGATGAAGATTCATGGACCACTTTCTCTGATGTATCATCTTCAGGTTGAGAAGAGGGTCCAGTTGTGGAATCATGAGGTGCTTGATCACGCCTAACAAGGATAAACTGATCCGTAGTTCTTTTCTTCTTTGACAGATCGATCAGGGAATGAGCTACTTGTTCTTCGGTTACAATAGCCTTACCCTTGCCTACTACTTCAGGTAGTATGGGAGTTGTTTCAGATACTGGATCCCTGATCGTTACTCCTCCAACAGGTGCCCGACCTTGTGGCAGAAAGGAAGGATCCAAGCTAAGCTTAATTGCCCGACTGTTTATTATAGCTCGTAGTTTAATAGTTAATAGTATGATTTTCGGTATTAAGCCAGGTACTAATACCCGGTATATTGTAAGAACTATATAAGCCTCTTCCAACTTTGGAAGAGGTGAGCTAGTCATTATTCATTTTCATTTAAACACACTTGTTTCTCTCTCTAGAAAACCTCTCATGTGTTTCTCTCTCTAGAAACTAGCCAATTCCAAGAATCGACCCCGTGTTATGATTATGGTATACCACAGAATTTCCTTCAGCTAAAGAGTTAAGGGATGCAACAGACTGCCATTGGGTTGTTGCACATGTTACTCCTCCATCTTGGAAACAATGTCTTAGGGAGATAAGCATAGAGCAGCTTTGTGATATTCATGATAAGGCCTATATGCGACAGGCTGTTCTTGACAATGTGTTGAACAGTAGGACTCGAGAACTTATTTCTGCACTTCATAAGGCCAAAACTTCGTATGATGTTATACGAGCGTAAGAGCTTGACAAGAAGATGTGAATCAGAAGTTGCTAAGAAGCTTGGCACCAGAGTGGAATACACATGCTATTGTGTGGAGGAATAAA
>BQNB010060621.1:0-36846 GCA_026074375.1 Tanacetum coccineum
TAAACTTTTCGATTTTTTTAGGAAAAATCGCAAATTTGAGATATTTCATTAAAAAATCGAAAATTTTAGATTTTTTTTTTTCAACTTCGCAAAAATGTTAAAAATTGCGATTTTTATGGGTATTTTAGCTTTTTAGAAAAATAATTTGGTATTTTGTAAAATGTGGTTGAAAAAATGGATATTTTTGTGATTATCCCTTGTTTCTAGACTTGTTTATTTATTTTGGTGGACCATTACTCGATATATGCGTGTCATCCTTGCAGAGCGCAGGACCATGCAAATCTTATCTATATAATTATATTGGATGTCCCCGACCGGCTTAGACATTGGTATTTATTTTTGGGTTAATGACATAAAAAGGCATCTAACTTGACACTCGTTTCTAGACTTGTTTATTTATTTTGGTGGACCATTACTCGATATATGCGTGTCATCCTTGCAGAGCGCAGGACCATGCAAATCTTATCTGTATAATTATATTGGATGTCCCCGACCTGCGCTAATGACATAAAAAGTCATCTAACTTGACACTTGTTTCTAGACTTGTTTATTTATTTTGGTGGACCATTACTCGATATATGCGTGTCATCCTTGCAGAGCGCAGGACCATGCAAATCTTATCTGTATAATTATATTGGATGTCCCTGACCGGCTTAGACATTGGTATTTATTTTTGGGCTAATGACATAAAAAGTCATCTAACTTGACACTTTTTGTCTTTGTGTGTAGTCATTTTTTTTTATTCCCATTTTGTCATCAAACTTTCAAAAGTCGATCATTGTGTGTATTTTATGATCATTTTACCCTTACTTTTTTCAAATTTCGAAGGGTAAAATGGTCATTTTACATGGCAGAATAGCCACAAAATACACACAATAATCGACTTTTGAAAGTTTGATGACATAATGGGAATAAAAAAAGATGGCTACACAAAAAAAAAAAAAGTCTCAAGTTAGATGACTTTTCAAGTCATTAGCCCTTTATTTTTCAATGATACACGTATTCCATTATGCAGATATATACAATACTATACATATATAATTTAATTACAATTAAGGCTGGTTTTTCTTTTGGTATTAGTGGAGATTAGGTTAATCAACATGATTAGTAAAGAAATCGTTTCAACTCAGTTTCCTAACTCTAGTAACTCACTCTTTACCCCTGAGGCTGTGTGTCACATCAGGCTGTGTGTCACAGCCTGATTGGCTGACAGTTATTTATGGGGCCTGATAATGATTAATAACAATAATTGCTGGCCAATCAGGCTGTGACACACAGCCTGTGTCCCCACCTTAACATGTGCCCCTGGGGCACGTGTTAGAAAAACCCTTATGTCAAATATCATTATAAAACTTAGAATTTCTAAGTGACCTCAACGCACCTTTCATACATGACATGTGATTTGGACATTTAGTGTAGATTATCACGTTATTTAATAATTGATCTTTCTAAAAGAGTTTAAATTACTAAAATCTGTGAGCATCTTCCAAGCACAAGATGCCATTCTCCTAAATCCTCCCCAATCTTAGGATATGAATTAACCGGCACATAGATGTACCTAAACAAAAACAAAGAGCTGATGAAAGATTATTGTTAAACAAACCACATACAGCCAACAAAATCGTCATCGAGTTAGACCTCCTATCTGACATACAAATAAATGGACATAAATAACATACAAACGAAACCAAACGCTAAGTACTAAAATATATTTACTGAAACATCATATGTAAGGTTCTTGAATCCTATTTGGTATCCTGATGTAAATATTTTCTATAAATTCATATCATCTTGATTCCATCATATCTCACACACTTTCACCATGATCAACCTGGAACTTTCTTCTTCCATTCTGTTTTTACTCCTTCCATTAGCATTCCTTTTCCTCAAATCTATATGCACCACTTTCTTCATCAAATCCACTGGTAAATATGCACCAATTAGAGCGTACCCATTGATTGGATCTTTATTCCCTATTCTACAAAACCGGCATCGCTTCATCCAATGGACGTCAGACTTGGTCAACAACAGCCCTACTAAGACAGTCACGATCCACCGTCCTCTAGGCAATGTCCGTGTTATGACCGCCAACCCTGATGTTGTAAAGTACGTACTCAAAACCAACTTCCAAAATTACCCAAAAGGCGTGCCCACGAGGGACAACGCGTATGATTTACTTGGTGATGGTATCTTTAACATCGATGGTGAGGCATGGAAGTTCCAAAGACAAGTTTCGAGTCACGAGTTCAATACAAAGTCGTTAAGGCATTTTGTTGAAGAGGTGGTGGAGACTGAACTTAATCACCGCTTACTACCGATACTTGCTACCGGAGCCACCACTCAAACAACTGTGTTTGACTTTCAAGATATACTTCAAAGGTTCGCGTTTGATAACATATGCAAGATCGCGTTTGGATATGATCCGGCGTATTTAGCGCCGGAGTTACCCGAAGCTAAATTTGCAACTGCATTTGAAGAAGCCGTTATGATTACCACTGGTAGAATCCGCTCGAATCTTCCATTAATCTGGAAACTTAAACGAATACTTAACATCGGCTCGGAACACCACCTCCGTACTGCAATCGCTGTCGTCCGTGAGTTCGCTGGAAAAGTCACAAAAGAAAAAAAACTCGAACTTGAAGAAAAACAAACCTTAAACTCCGTCGATCTACTTTCCCGGTTCTTAAATTCCGGTCACTCCGATGAAAATTTCATCTCTGATATTGTAATCAGTTTCATACTCGCTGGAAGAGATACCACGTCAGCTGTACTGACGTGGTTCTTTTGGTTAATTCACAAAAATCCGAGTGTTGAAAAAGAAATAGTAGAAGAAATAAAGAAGAAAAAAGAAAAGTTAAATTATGAAGATGTTAAAGATATGGTGTATACACACGCGTCACTATGCGAAAGCATGAGATTATACCCACCTGTCCCGATTGATGGAAAACAAGTGCTAAACAACGACGTTTTACCTGATGGGACATCAGTTAAGAAAGGAAGTCATGTGACGTATCACATATACGCGATGGGGAGGTCCGAAGAGTTTTGGGGGAGTGATTGGATGGAGTTTAGGCCCGAAAGGTGGTTGGAGAGAGGTGATGATGGATGGGTGTTTAAAGGGAGGGATTGTTACGAGTATCCGGTGTTTCAAGCAGGGCCGAGGGTTTGTTTAGGGAAAGAGATGGCGTTTTTGCAAATGAAGATGGTGGCTGCAGGTGTTTTACGACGGTTTAGGGTGGTTCCAGTGGTGGATGATGGTGTTCAGCCGGTTTATGTTTCCTATTTTACGGCAAAGATGAAAGGTGGCTTTCCTGTCCGGATCGAAGAGCGCGTCATGTGATAATATAATCCAAATGATCCTGTAAAATTACTATATAAAGTAGTACTATTTGTTTACAGTAAATTTATGAAAGCTTTGTAGATTTGTATTTCAGTTTTGTAAGATGATTAATATGTTTATTAAGGTAATGTTTTTTTTTACTTTATGGTCTTATAAGTGTACGTAAAAAACAAACCAAAATTTTCAAATATATACCATTTGGTACGTCGGTGAGCGTTCTTTAAAAATTAAACAGGTTCATTGTCTATAATGTGAGAATGAGTATCAGAACTGCTCTGAAGGAACACAAAATCCATATGTATGTTGTGATGTTGCCATAGCTATGCCTATTATGGGTAAAATATATATAGTCTAAAGTACCAACAGGTAAACCATTAAAATTCACAAGCAAAATATTCATCCATAAAAGTAGTACCAGTAGTATTTACATATTTACATATTTCATTATCAATCACTATCATATTGCGGAACGCTGGGGTCAGCAAACAAAAAGTTGATAGCTTCATTATAGTCCATCGTAGGTGGCTTTGGAGGAACAATATATACAAAACAAGAGCACATAACGTGCCATTCACATACCAATTCCTGATTTAGAATGATCAGACAACCATATCACGTACACCTCTTGCTTCAAAGTCGTCTTGCTACTTCCCAACGGATTACAAATAGCCTTCCCTTGATTATAGAAATGTGACCAAAATATTCGGTTTGTGCATTGATTTATAGAAATTTGGAAGTCCCGATAGAAGGTGAGGTGGTTAACGAACGGTTTGCTTGAGTTGATGTGAAGGCAAAGCTACTACAGAAGACAAGCTTACGACTTCGTCATAAGAACATGTTCGAGGTAGACGAGACGACTATCTCACGAGTTTTTTTCAAGTGAGGGGAAATGATGGGGAAAAAATGGAATTCAAAAAATTCAGATGTCATTCCAACCTATTTGGGATGTGATCATAACTAACGTCTTGAAATTCTTAGAATTCGGAATGTCATCCAAATTAACAGAAACTTTTTCCACTTTTATAAAAATTTATTTTTTTATTATTGCATGATTATTTTAAGCTTGCCCCCCCATCTTAAATCCAAATTATTGCCCCCGATCAAAGGCTGCGTAAATAATCAAAAAGCCTATTGAAAAGCTACTAAAAGATGTCTAAGAAATTTGCTAAAAAGCCTTCTAAAAAAAAAATGTTAAAAAACAACTAAAAAGTGCTAAAAAAAAAAACAAAAAAAACGCTACTAAAAAGCTGCGGTTTTTGAAGCTGTTTTCGGAGAAAAGAATTTTGCCCCCTATATGCCAAGATCCTGGCTCCGCCACTGTTTGGGATGTGATCATAACTAACGTCTTGCCTTCTTAGAAATTCGGAATGTCATCCAAATTAACAGAAACTTTTCCGCTTTTATCAAAGAGATAATTTTTCCTTCCCCCTTGCAAATAATAATAAGATAGTGTAAAAGTGACCCGCGATCCCCACCCAATTATTTAGGTGTGTTGCAGAGTAAATCCACCCAATCATTTATCCATATAAAAAACTGATTCTAGCCAAGGTAATTTAAAACCTTCCCTCCTATTTTGGCCAAGGGAGTTTTTGTGGATATCCTAGTTTGAGAACCCAAAAAACAATGATGCAAAGTAGCAACTACCAGACAAAAAGTCTATAATTATGTTTGCAACACAATAAAGAAAAACCAATGAAAAATTAAACGGAATCGGGATTGCAAAGGTTAAAAGAGTAAAAACTGAGGAATAGACACTAGTTTTTTTTGTGTGTAATCAGTAAAACCATCCATCATTAAGTGAAATTTTGTTTGTTGTTTAGTAGTACCCTTATTAAAACTTTTAAAGTTTAGAAATGAACCTAGATTGAGTAATTCAACATCCGCGGGGCGGTGGCCGAGCTCCATGTATAGTGGTTGGTCTGTCGGGCCTGCTCTTTCGATAAAGAGGTAAAAATGTATCAACTAGCTGGTCTCTTATAACTATTCCTTGCTTAACTGCATTAACAATATGTGGTGTTGATTGTGTGGATTTATACCTTTGTAGACATTATCTTGGTGTACGTTGGATTGAAAAGAATATGTGTAATGAGTCACAAAATATTTTAGAATTAAAGGAAACAAGGAAAAGCTGTTGGAAATTTGTTCAAAGTTGAAGTAAAAATGATGAAATAATGTGCACTCATAGGTGTGATTTTTTTAGCATCTAACTCTAAATAGAAAAAATTTTCCAAAGCACATAAACTAAATGAAGTTAATAGTAATCTGATTGAATAGTCTGAAGCAAAAACCATAACATTTAAATATCAAACATATCGATTGATCAAAACATTCGTCAATAACACTAGTAGGCAACGTTCAACTTAAGACAAGTAATCAACATCCTTGCTCTTCATGTACCATCATTACTAATATACACATTCACGGACAAATACGCAGTCGTTTTGATTGTGGGCCATTTGCTACAGTAACGAGCTCTCATTTTGGGTCAGCCGGATTTTAGTTTTTTTCTTTTTTTTAATTATTTTTTTTTTTTCTTTTTTCTTTTTTTTTTATAAATTTGTATGGCGCAAAGTAAGAGGGAAAAAAAAATTCCAAAAGTTTCGATTTATTCAATAAACAAAAATATAAAAATACGCCGCAGGAAACATCTTCGATACCTACTAACTTTATAAAAATAAACGATAAGGTCACAAACTACAACCTCATTATAAAAAAAAAACCCATATAGCAAAAAAAAAAAAAAAAAAAAAAACAACACTTTAAAACATGAGTGGGGCCCCAACACATAAGCCAAATAAAAAAAATTAGTACAAATAAACACATTTGTCGACAAAACTATACAAAAGCCTAAAATTCTCGCATAAAATGTGCCCAAAGTAAAAAAAAAAAAACTAGCCCAAAAATTAGCCTGAAAATCTAAGCCCAAATTATAAAAAATAACAAAACGGTCCCTCCAATTTTTAAAACTATTTACGTTTTTCTTACACAAAAAATCCCTGTAAAAAATAAACAAAAAAAACACTACAAATTTTTATTGTATCACAACTTATTTTACATTCAAAATTTGTAATGGCCAAAAAAAATAAATCGAACCGTCCCAAAAAAAGAAAAAATTAACACTCCGTACCAAACGCAAAAAAAAAAAATTTCCCGAATCATACAAAAAAAAGGAAATATATCCCAGGGAAAATATAGCCAAAAAATAGCCAAAAATCTGGCCCAAAGTAAAAAAAAAATACAAAAACAAACGGACCTCACCATTTAAACTATTTAGACGAATTTCTTTACACAAAAATTCCCGTAAAAAAATTTACAAAACCGTCCCCCAAAAAAATAAAATTATTTTTTTTTGGGGAATAATATTAGCCCGGGGCCCAATACGCAAATTTTTTTTTCCCCGTAATCAAACAAAAAAGAAAATATTAAAAATATATAGGCCCAGAAGTAACACGCATCGGCAAAAAAAAAACCCCTCGAAACGTAAAAAAAAAATTATTCGAGAAAAAATTAGCCCCGCCGCAACGCGCGGGTTCATTTGCTTGTTAGGAAACATATTCTGTATGCTTTGTTCACCCAGACTCCACAAGAACGCGATTGCTTGATTAATATCCATACTAGGTGGATCTGGAGGGATACAAAACATCTTAACATAACACCCATTTGAGAACCTGCTTGCACCATGATCACCAGACAACCATTTCACAAACTCACGAACCTCGTGCTTTAACACCTTACTACTGCCCAACACATCACAAATAGCCTTCGCTTGATTAAAATGAATCAAATACTTAAAAGCCTCGATTCTTTTTTTTTGGCCATCCCAAGTTTCCCTCCAAGTGCACAAACCCTTTTGCTAATAAAATTGCTGTAATTTGCGTGTGACAGATTCTTAAAAAGCAATATCAACATGTTTCCAATAAACATGTGAACTTCAGTTTCCGGCAAATAGAGGTAAGGACAAACATCAAGTTGATACCCAGCAGCTTCTTTTTCATCTGCCCCAAAAGAAACTTATAATCACATTTAAACGTTATGGATCAGTTCTTCTTCTTACCAACGCTTTCCTTGACAGCAGTCATGAGACCGTCTTGATAAGCACACAATGCAAATGCAAAGTAACAAAGCAATCTGGATTTTTGTCTAATGAAGAACACCCAGCATATGCAAAAGATACTTCAAGGTAATAGAGTTAAGCCGTAGCCACAAAGTAGCAGTTCATAAAAGTAACATTGTTGTTTCGTTTCATTCTTACGAATGCGAGGAAACTTAAAGTTGGCATCATTAACTGATGTCCCTTGACTGCGCTTGCGGCTTCCTGGCTCAATTTTGGACCGGTGACCACTTGCTGCTGCTTGAGCTACCTTGCCCAATTTTGACCGGTGTCCTCCTTGAATGCACATGGCGGCTTTTCTCCCCTGGCCTCCAAATTTGACCGGTGTTTCTTGATTGGCGCTTGCGACAAACCTGACTCGATTTTTATTGGGTGCTTAAAATCAGTGTGCTGATTCATATCCATCTTATCTACGTTAAATAAAATAAAAGTGAAACTACATTTAATCTGTTCAAAAAATGGGAAAAGCGATGAAGTGATTATACAACCAAAGTGAAGAAATGACATATATGTTGGAATTTAACAATCAAGTTAACCATTTAAATAATAAAAAAGTAAATATTTATAAAAAAAAATTAACTCTATAAGTATTAGTCCGGTTTTAAGAGTTTCATAAAATCTATATTTTGCAAATATTGACTAGACACAAGGCATATCACATATAAGCAATTAAAACAGACTAAAAATTGGATTGAAAATTGAGGAACAAACTCTTATAATGAAAGCAGTAAATCACATAATGCCTCGAGTTCTCAAAAGAGTCTTCCCCAATTGGAGAACCATAAGACTCTCACTAGGTTTTCTGCTAAAGTGCCTAGATCGCCACATCCATCATATAACATGATTGCGTGAGTCTTATAGCCGAGATTAAGCAAGAATATAATCATCATGGCAGCTTAATTAACATTTAATTTATGATCTATTCTTTTTTTTTATTAAAATAACATTTGTGTTGATTCTAGGTTGTTTATTCATTATTTATGGCAAGGATTGCATGTCGTTGCCATAATTTCAATAAAAACAATAAATAAACCAATTTCATGCAGCCCTAGCATGTTTAAATCATATGTAAGTCACAAATACTAAACAAGTTGACTTGTGATGCCACTGTTGGAATTTAACAATCAAGTTAACCATTATTTATGGCAAGGATTGCATGTCGTTGCCATAATTTCAATAAAAACAATAAATAAACCAATTTCATGCAGCCCTAGCATGTTTAAATCATATGTAAGTCATAAATACTAAACAAGTTGACTTGTGATGCCACTGTTGGAATTTAACAATCAAGTTAACCATTTAACTCTTACGAGAACGCAGCGGATAGATCTAGTCTAGTACAAACAATTAACATACATATAAAACACAACAAGGAATGAAAAAGGGTAAATAGTATACATACCCTTGTAGTCAACAACAAATGGTTATGAAACGAGTGACTAAGTGGTCACCTCTACGAGTGCTCACACAAACACGTAAACAAGCACGCCTGGATGCTAGTCCAACCTCACGTGTATCCCAAACAACAATTGTAAACCAAACCAACAGAATTAAAGTGCCAAAAACCACTCTTGTAATTGCAACCGAAATTCAGAAAAAGGAACTAGGGTTTAACCGAATTCGGTTGTAACCGAATTAGGACAGAATCAACCGAATAAGTTCAAATCAAAACCCTAGATCGAATCTATCAGTTCCCACGCCTTGGGAACAAGTAAACCGAAGCTATGAACCTTCTGGAGAAGCCTTGGATCAAATCACTAATCGAAAACCCTCAAAAGAGTTAACCGAAATAGGCAGAACCGAAAAACAAGAAAACCAAATTAGGGTTTTATTATAATCGGTTTGTATAAGTGTAAGGGAGAAGAAATATCTGATTTGGGAGTTCTTTTGGCTGTGTATTTCGTGCACATGAGGTAGGGGTGAAGTCTTTTTATAGCCTCCAAGCTCTAAAATATGATAAGAATAAAACTCTTGAGTTTAATCCTTATCATAAGACCTTCAAGCCTTATCCTATGCATTCTTCCCCTTATCACCTAGGTTCAATGAACCAAGACCTCTCTAGAACCTTCGCAATGACCGGCCAAACAAGCTAGGATACCATAGGTTCTTGTCTTGATCATTTATTGTCTAAACGGTTTACATTCGAACCTTTTCGTGAAGTAACAAACGCGCTCTAAATGTTTTAACGTGTGTGCCCCCAATAGGCTCACACATTTCTAGTCGTATGTGGCTAGTCCAACTCACATAATCCAACAATATATATACCTGAATCACAAAGTACTTTTGGGTGGTAACAATGCAGTGCATTCACACATTGGCTTCACATAGGAGGCTTATATTTATACTCAACTTCTGTACATTTAAATCTATTAAATTGTAAAATTAAGTTTACATTGGTTTTTACAAGAAAAGCTGATCATTTCCTTTTCCCCCGATTTACATTCCAGTGACTGTTTGTTTTCCAAGGACGCTTCTTTGTTTTCCTCTCTTTAAAAAAAATCTTACTTCTAAATTTTGCAAGTAACTTAAGTTTTTCAGAAACGTTACGTACGTTCTTTTAGTCATATACTTCGATATAAATTTGTATGTATGTATTTTTTAGTTTACAAAATTAAATGAGAGATTGTTCGGCAAAACACCTCTTTGAACATATTTATAGTTTACCCAGACTTTTCTTCTAAAACTTAGTGTGAGGTATGTTCATGTGAGAACTATATATTTGGTGAGAACGTGAGAGCTTTTTGTACTGCATGTTCAAACAATTTAAAATATTTTTACAAGGTAGAGGCCGATGGTGAATCAAGAATCCCAAAAAAAAATCTAAATTTACATTGAATAGCTATGAAAAAAAATATGCGATTTTTACTGTAAACCATACGAAAACTCATATTTTACCACACAACAGAAAATCAATAACAATTTTATAAATTTCCATGAGATAAAGTCGCAATCTCTCTGGCTGTCAAGTTCATTTTTTTTTCCTACTTTTAGATCCAAAACTTTCGTCACCTTTTTTCTCATGCAACACAAATTAAAACATCAAACATGCATAATCATGAAGAATGTTTTTATCGTAAAAAACATTTTGTTTTGGTGATCCATTTGACGAAGAAAGCATACCAACCTATGCACAAATCATTGTAGCATCATCAATTGGTATAGTCGTAATTGCCGCTACGTAATATTTGAAAAGAACTTGTGTGTAGTATACACGAAACGTGTGTTTATGGGTTCAAGGACAAATTCACCATCACAACCACCAGCGCCTCCACCAGCTCCAACACGACCAGAAATTGTTCGGCTTGAACGTTTGAAACAATATGGTGCTAGTAAAGAGGAACAGTATATCTGTCATTTGATTACGACAAACAATCGTCTTTACAAGGAAATTGAGCGTCTTTACAAGGAAATTGGGATAATTACTAAAAGGATTGAACACAACAATGAAGTGATCGAGAAGTACAGACTCGATAATAAGAAACCTAAGTAGATGTATTTAATTTGGTCGTTGTTTAATTTCATTTTTTGTATGTATTTGAGCGTTGTTTTAGTGTTTGTGGTTAATCTATCTTAGTGCTTCTTGTTGTTTGTTTCACAAATGCATTGTATTATTTTCTATATGCATGGATATAATGTAATTACTCACGACGTGAAACTTGGAGATTATATAAGTTATATTTTTTTGGGTAAAGGGTTTCCCCGGTAAATTTTATTACTCCAAAAAACAATTAAGTACAAGGGATGAGGATCACATCTCCGCCCGTTACATAGGCAAACAACTTCCGTTTAAGAAGAAACACAACTGGAGTAGACCTAAAAAAGAAACAATAAAACAAGAAAATCATTTCTTTCTACGTCCCCTAACTCTAATATCCAAGTTATCACAAATAGCTTGGAGTTTTTCAGGAATTTTCTGACCTTCATACATATCGTCATCATATGGGTCATATTCATAGTCATCATTCTCCTAAGATTCCTTCCATTGCTCAAGCAAACTTTGTGTACCATAGCCATCCTTCTTAGCCAAAAAACTAGCCATTTCATTATCCACTGAAGCAACTTCATCTTCACTAACATAATCACCCGAATAATCAACCTTTTCCAAAGGTTTCCCCTCATTATCCACCAAAGTAACTTTTCCATCAATAATCAATTTTTCAATCTTATCAATTTTCTCAATAATAGGAGTAGTACTAGGACTACTAGAATCCACATTCCACCATTGGTACCCAACTCCACATCATTTTCAACCGAGGTAAGCACCTCAAAAGGGTTTGACTTACTAACCTTTTTAGTAGGGTCCGCGTTATGCTTCTTATTTCCACTAATGTTGGCAGTAGACTTTTTAGAAACAGGTTGGTACACTTGTTTTGTTGGTTTAAATCCCATCTTCTGGCCAACCAGACTACCTTTAGGAGTTTGACTAGTCTTCTTCAAATTTTTCGTCTCACCAGAGCCTATATTCTTTGGACATTCCTCTTGAACATGCCAAAAACCTTACAACACGCACACCTAGGAGGTTTCTGTTGGGAAATATATTGTAAAAGACTTAATACTGGTAGTATAACAGTTAAGTCTGGTAGTATTAGTTAGTTCTGGCAGTACTAAGTTAGTTCTGGTATAGTGGCAGTACTATAGTTAGTATTGGTCGTATTTAGTTAAGTATGTTGCTGTAACAGAATAGAAGTAATAGTTATCTTAGAGATATTTTAGGAGATATCTTAGGAAATGATATAGTATTAGTTAGTTCTGGCAGTACTAAGTTAGTTCTGGCAGTACTAAGTTAAGTCTGGCAGTACTAAATTAAGTCTGTCAGTACTAAAGTTAGTACTGGTATAGTGGCAGTATTATAATTAGTATTGGTCGTATTTAGTTAAGTCTGTTGCTGTAACAGAATAGAGGTTATAGTTATCTTATAGATATTTTAGGAGATATCTTAGGAAATGATATGCATTATCCTTTCACACGTTTTGTAAAGTCTTCTAGGGTTTCCTTGGTATATAAAAGGAACCCTACGGCATAGAGTTTTATAGATATAAACAAATAGAAGCATTGAAGCTTAATAGAAATCAAATAGCAAAGTTAGTATTATATTATTCTTAATACTTGTGTTAAGATTCCGCATTAACACTTGATATTCATAGTCAGTGTCTCTCACATAGTTGATTTGGATTTATTCAAGTTAACTATTGTCTTACAAAGGCTATATAGATCCAAAACCAAAGAACTACAAGTGGTATCAGAGCCTATAGAGGGACTCTGAGTAAGAAGAATCACTAGAACCGCAAACAAACACTCTTCTACAATTCTTTACAAAATGTCTCAACCTGCTAATGATGAGTTCTCACAACACCTTAGTGATGATGAAGCATCAAATCATGAAGATGCATCAGACACTGGTGTTGCACCTAAACAACAACAACAGGTGATTCCTCAAATAACTGCTATTTCAAATATCAAACTCCCAATTCTGAAGAAGAAGGAATATGATATATGGGCGATGGAGATGGAGCATTACCTTGAGTACATTGACAATGATATTTGGAAGGTAATTCAGAATGGAAACTCCAAGAAGAGAATTTCAACTGGAAAGGATGGTGTTATTTGAATACTTCCACCAGTAACTGCTGCAGAAATTCAAGCTGTTGAAAAGGAAAGGAATGCTAAGAATATCTTGAATGGAAAGGAAGGCTAAGAATATCTTGCTGATGGGCTATTCCCAAGGTACATATGAGAAGATCTTCATGGAATGGATGATGCAAAAGAAATTGGGAAGCCATAGAACTAGTTTGGTGGTTAATGCAAATTCAAAGAAAAATGCAGAAGGTGTTTTCAAACAAACAGTTTGAAGAACGTTTACAAATCCAGTTCAGAAGGGTTAGAAAAGGGATATGACAGATTCTAACAATTACTTTCTCAGTTGGATGCTCATGGTGTTGAAGTATCAACTAAGGATGTCCCTCCAAACCTATCACTAACATTAACCCCACCTCCCACATGGTCAATGTCCACGGTGGCAATCTAAAAACCCTCAATTCGATCAATGGTTGATATAATCTTGATTGGGAAACACTCAAAATGAAGGGCTACGATTGGGTTTATGTTTCTACACACACAACAAACACACAAGACTCATTTCACTCAGCAAACAAGCACACAAGGAAGAGGACAAAAAGACAAGAGGACCAAAGAGATAGAAACTTAGCTCGTAGTCTATATAAGCTTGTAAGCCCTTGAGAAAAAGGGTGGAGAATTAGTTCAGTAGTCTTTAGTTAAAAACTAGTATAATTTTACTTTGTAATGTTCTTTTAAAGTTTAATGAGAATTTAGCTTATTTCCTTAAATTGTGTTCTAAGTTTTTATCTTAACTAGTGTTTCTTTTAAGTTCATATAAGTTCTCAATTAAGTAATTTATCAACCTGTTTAAATTTAATACAAGAATTTAAGAGAAAAAAAAACCAAAAAAAAAGAAAAGAGAGTGCTGAATTTAAGCTTATTGGATGAATGAGCAGTCATGGAAGGCTCATGGGGTTCTTAGTAATGCTTATTTATAAGCAGAGGGTAGGATTAGAGCTTATTTAGGTTTCATATAACTCCTGTTTTAAGCAAGGAGTTGAGGTACATTTCCTTTTAAATTTTCAGCTTATTATTACTATAGAAATGCTTATTTTTGTCTTTAGTTGCTAATTTATGTCTTATTAATGCTTATTATTGATTTTATGCTTTTGTTTTAAATTCAAGTTAAATCTGCCTTATTTGCTTATTTCTGCAATTTGCTTATAAGCTTATCATAAGTGCTTATTTGTTTGTTCTTTTTACTTATTATAGCTTAATATTGCATACTTAATATTTGTCTTTAAAATTTTGTGCTTAAATTTGTTCTTAATAGTGTAAAATCAAGTTTTCAAAACTATAAAGGAGTGTTTGGGTTAAGCTCAAAATGGGTCAGAATGGTTAGGTAAATGGGTTGTGGTCTATTAGTTAGTTTTAACTAGTTAAAATTAGCATTAGTTAACTGTTTTATTAAGTGGTCAAGTGTTAAAATCAATCTTTGTGGTATTTTGTGTTTATGGCTTAAAACTGAAGAGAAATATGTTTAACTAAAGCTATTTGATTAAGCTCTTTGAAAATCTGCTTAACTTGTCTTTGTTTGTGCTTGGTTTTAAGAGTAAAAGAGTAGTCAAGTTGGTTTTTAACTTACCTAGTGTCCTTTTAGAACCTGTCTAAAATTTTCATTTAGTTACCAAGTAAAAATTGCCAAATTTCAGTTTAAGTTTTCAGTTAGTAAAATAGTAATTTAGCTTCTAATTTTTTTTGTGCACAAGCTCATTAGGAGCTTGTGTTGATCTTTTTGTAACTGATTTTTGCTTTGAAGCTTATTTGGTGGTTTAATATTAAGCCTGCATTTTGCCCCCCTAGGAAAATTAAAAGCTCCCCTTGTGCAAAACAACTTGTTTATCAGCAGTTTTTAGCTTAATTCTAAGATATTCCCTAGTGTTTCCTTACTTTTGTAAGAAGCCCATAAGCTCTTCTACAACCCCCATAAGCCACAAGCCTTAAGTCACACTCTAGGGTGCTTTTTTTTAAGCCCAAAGTGGCCTTGTGGGACTGTTTTGGCCTGCAAGTTCAGGTTTAGAGCTTATTTTGGTTTCTTGGCTTTTCTGTCTACTTAGTTTAGCTTTATTTTGTTCTTATTAGCTTATTAGGTTAGAATAAGCCCTTTTTGCTTATTAGGTTTGGCTTTAAGCTCATGTGAGTTTATTTGCATTTTTAGTCAAAAAATTTGAAGTGTTTTAGAATTCTTGTTTTCCTGTCTGTTTAGCTTATTAAGTTGCTTATTTTTGTGTCTAAGTGCTTTTTAGACAAGTCCCTTAAGCCATTTAGCTTAAGTCTCCCTCTAAGTGCTTATTTTTAAGCTCAAAGTGAGCCTTTTTAGTTGTTTGGCCTGCTCATTTAGGCTTATAGCTTATTTTTAGTTTCCTGGCTTATTGGCTTAATCTTTTAGCTTATTGCTGTTTGTTTCTGGCTTATTAGGTTAGATAGCTTATTTTTCTTAGTTTCATTATTTAGCTAGCTTATTTGCCCTTCAAATGCTTAACAGTTTAGCACCTTGTAGGACTTAGTGAAAAAGTGCTAAACTGTCCCTTCTATAGCTTATTTTCGTGCTTATTTTTCAGTTTAAAATTTTTTGTTTTTTTTAAAGTTGTTTATTTTTAGTGTTTTCAAAAAGTTTAAAAAAAATGAGGAATACAAGAGTTGGGATTAGGGGAGACCCCGAGTGAGCAAGACTCAAACTCGGGACCTCTCCCATATCAACCAACTCTTATAACAACACCTCTACCGCTGTGCTACATTAGCTCATCCGGTAGAGGTTTGTTACATTTAATATATAAGCCCATTTAGTCTCATAAGCCCACAGCCACTATTAGCTTATTAACAGCTTATTAATAAGCTGTTTTTCAAGTTTTAGATTTTTCTTAGGATTCTTGTAGTATAACTTATTTTCCCTAAATTTTTCATAATTTTTCATATTCGTTTACTATTTTTAATCATTTATTTTTATTAAAACTGTTTTTTAATTATAATAAATTAAATAAAAATCAAAAAAATATTTTTCTTTTTTAGAAAATTTTCTTTTATCAGTTTTTACTTAGGAAAAATAGAAAATCTTTCGTAGGGTCGTTTTTGCAAAATCTTACTTTTTAAAGAACGGGATTTAGCCTCGTTTTTGTTTTTTCATTTTAAAGCTCGTTTTAACTCCGTTTTCGGTCTAGTCTTTTTCATTCTTCATTATTAGTCACCTAAAGTAGATTAGAAGTAAAAATTCCTTTGTAGGGTTAAATTTTAAGATTTTAGGTTTTTGACCCCTTGTTCGGGATTCCTGCTCTCGTTTTTCAGTTTAATTTCATAATTTTTAGGTTTTTTCTCAATCGTTTTTGCTTATTATTGATTAATTTAGCTTTCTAAACTCCCAAATCATTAATCTCATTCAAACTCCAATTTTCCGACTGTATCGATTTTCAAGCACAGCCTCGTTGGGGATAAACGACCCGGGAATATTCTATACTACTTCTCGGTTTTATTGATTATTTTTTAGATTATACTTATTATATATATTTTATTATATATTATATATATAAAAGGTCTAGTTTAAAATATTATTAATCACAGTGCAGGATCTATTGGAACTTCCTCTGAACATTCTTTTGATCCTGAATCTGAGACTTCAAGAGTACCTCCATAAGTATATGAGTCTACACCTATAACAACAAATAAAAAAGGCGTGTCTGCTCCAAAATCAAAAGAGGTTGAACCTAGTTGTGTCTCCAAAAGCAAGAGAGGTTGAGGTTAAGAAACAAAGGGTTTGTAATACTGGTATCATGATGGAAAAACCAGTATGGACTAATACCAACAGGATTAATCATGCTAATCAATTTGTTCCTAGACCAGTACAACTTAAAACTGGTAGGCCAAACATTAATTCTGTTAGGACAAATATTAATACTGGTAGAACAAATATTAATTCTGTTATGCCTAGAGTTAATACTGTTAGATCTAGACAGCCAGTACCCACCAGGACATCAAACAGTTTTAGTCCTAAAAGACCACAGGTGAATCAATTTAATCAAAGAATGTATTTTTCTAAATCACATTCATCTGTAAGAAGACCCTTTTCAAAAAATGCATAAATATCTCATTCTCATGCTGTAAAGGGAAATTGGGGATATGCTGTTAAGACCTCAGCAGGTTATAATTGGAGGAACTCTAAATCAAACTCCAATTGTGACAGTGGACCAACTTTTATTAGAACTGTGAATGCTAAAGGTCCACAAGGCAGACCCAAGCCTGTAAAGGCCTGGGTCCCTAAGAGAAACTAATTTCTCTTTTTCATGTGCAGGATCATCCACTGAAGAACATGGTAGATAGATGTATATTTGATAATGGATGCTTAGGGCACATGACAGGTAACAAGGATCAACTGGAGGATTTTAAAGAATTCAATGGGGGATTAGTTACCTTTGGAGGTAGCAAAGGCTACATATCTGGTAAAGGAAAAATAAGAGTTGGTAATTTAGATTTTGATAGTGTGTCTTTTGTAAAAGAACTAGGGCATTTTAACCTTTTCTCAATATCACAAATATGTGATAAGCAGCACAAGGTTCTTTTTACTGAAACTAAATGTCTTGTTGTGTCTTCTGACTTTAAGATGCCTGATGAAAATCAGATACTTCTAAAGGTCCCTAGACATCACAATATGTACAGTTTTGATATGAAGACACCTACACCTGCAAAAGGTTTTGCCTGTTTGATTGCTAAAGCCACATCTGATGAATCTAAAATGTGGCACAGGAGGTTAGGTCATATCAATTTTAAAAACCTAAACAAACTTGTGAAGGGAAACCTTGTAAGAGGTCTACCTTCCAAGGTTTTCAGAAATGACCATACATGTGTTGCTTGCCATAAAGGAAAGCAACACAGGGCCTCCTGCAAGGCTAAATTAGAAAGATTAATCACTGAGCCATTACACACCTTGCATATGGATCTTTTTGGACCTACTTCTGTAAAAAGCATTAATCATGCAAGTTATTGCCTTGTAATTACTGATGATTGTACCAGATTTAGTTGGGTATTCTTTTTGGCCTCTAAGGATGAAACTAGTGGCATTCTTCAGAACTTCATTAGGCAGATTGAAAACCAGCTTAATCATAGGGTTAAGATTATTAGATCAGATAATGGCACTGAATTTAAGAATAGAGATATGCTTGAATTTTGTGGAAACAAGGGAATAAAACAAGAGTATAGCAATGCCAGAACTCCACAACAGAATGGAGTTGCTGAAAGAATGAACAGGACCCTAATTGAGGCTGCTAGAACTATGCTAGCAGACTCACTTTTACCAACTACTTTTTGGGCAGAAGCAGTTAGTACTGCTTGCTATATCTTTAATAGGGTAAGAGTGACTAAACCTCAAAACAAAACTCCTTATGAGCTTTTGTTTGGCCAAAAACCAATTATTAGCTACATAAGACCTTTTGGGTGTCATGTTACAATTTTAGATACTCTTAGTGTGCTTGGCAAGTTTGATGGAAAATCTGATGAGGGTTTCTTAGTTGGTTACTCACTAAATAGCAAAGCCTATAGGGTTTATAATTTAGTAACCAAAAGAGTAGAAGTAAATCTGCATGTCAATTTTCTTGAAGATAAACCTAATGTCAAAGGAGTAGGGTATAGATGGATGTTTGATATTGACTATCTTACTGATTCTATGAATTATATTCCTGTATCTTTGGAGAATCAAGCTAACCCACATGCAGGTACTTCAGAAGTAACTAACAGTGCAGGTACTTCACAAACTCCAAATGCTAATGCTTCTGAGGAAAAAGATGAGGATGCAGAGCTTATTGTTGTGCCTTCAGCTGTAAAGAATACTGTAGAAAAAGTTGAGACAAGGACTAAATCCAAGGAGTCTTCTACAAATTCAAAGACAAAGGAGATCTTGACAGAACCTCCACAAGAGAAGGAGGCCTCTTCCACTGACACTTCAGAAGATAATCCTAAGATTCTAGCTTTTAGAAGAGAGTTGGAAGAAATTGCTCTAAAGAATTTAGGGAAAGTATCTGGAAACAACTCTACCAGTACTCCTTCAGTTAATACTGGTAGTGAATCAATTAATACTGGTAGGCTTGATCCTGATGATTCATCTATGCCAGAGCTTGAAATCTTTCACAAGTTGAGACAAAGAATTTTATGATGAGGCTATTATGATGGAAGAGGGTGTGTTTTTGTGATGTGATAACTGACTTCAACAGTTTACCTACAGAAATTGAAGTTAGTCCTACTCCTACTCTTAGGATTCACAATATTCACCTAAAAAGTCAAATACGTGGTGATCCTAAGTCAACTGTGCAAACTAGAAGCAAATTGCAGCAAAAATCAGGAGCTCATGCACTTTTCAGCTATATTCAAAAGCAGCAAAGAAGCAATCACAAAGATCAACAACATTGTTTGTTTGCCTGTTTTCTATCTCAGGAGGAACCTAAAAAGATCACTGAAGCTCTACAAGATGACAGTTGGGTTCAAGCCATGCAAGAAGAGTTGTTATAGTTTAAGTTGCAACAAGTATGGGTTCTTGTAGATCTACCTCACAGAATGAAGGTAATTGGTACAAAATGGGTCTACAGGAATAAAAGAGATGAAAAAGGAGTGGTTGTCAGAAATAAGGCAAGATTGGTAGCCCAAGGATACACACAGGAAGAAGGTATTGACTATGATGAGGTTTTTGCTCCTGTGGCAAGAATAGAAGCTATCAAGTTATTTTTAGCATTTGCCTCATTTATGGGGTTCATAGTATACCAAATGGATGTAAAAAGTGTCTTTTTGTATGGCACTATAGATGAAGAGGTTTATGTCTCACAACCTCCTGGCTTTGTTGACCCTGATCACCCTAAGAAGGTTTATAAGGTGGTCAAAGCTTTGTATGGACTGCATCAAGCTCCTAGAGCCTTGGTATGCTACGCTATCAACATTCTTAGAGAAGCATGGATATAAGAGGGGTACAATTGACAAGACTCTATTTATTAAAAGGGACAAGAAGGATATCATGCTGGTTCAAGTGTATGTTGATGATATCATTTTTGGATCTACCAAAAAGTCTTGGTGTGATGAGTTTGAAGCCTTGATGCAAAGCAGATTTCGGTATGAGTATCTTTTTTTTTATATGGTGAACTCACATTTTTCTTAGGATTACAAGTCAAATAGAACAAGGCAGGAATCTTCATATCTCAGGACAAGTATGTAGCTGAGATACTCAAGAAATTTGATCTTGTAAATATAAAAACTGCAATAACCCCTATGGAGACCAAAGTGGCTTTAACAAAGGATGAGGAAGTTCTTAATGTAGATGTACACTTATACAGATCTATGATAGGTTCCCTCGTGTATTTAACTGCCTTTAGGCCTGATATAATGTATGCAGTATATGTTTGTTCTCGTTTTCAGGTCACTCCAAAGACTTCACATCTCAATGCTGTAAAGAGAATCTTTAAGTACCTTAAGGGAAAATCCAATTTGGGCTTATGGTATCCTAAAGAATCACCTTTTGACCTGGAAGCATTCTCTAATAGTGATTATATTGGGTCCAACCTTGATAGGAAATCCACAACAGGTGGTTGTCAATTTCTTGGACAAAGACTTATCTCATGACAATGCAAGTAACTATGTTAACCAAACTTCTTTATAACCTAGTGGTACTTCTACAACTGAAGCTGAATATGTAGCTGTGCAAATTGACTGTGGAAAGTATTGTGTGTTCAATATTCAACTGCTGGGGACTATGGTTTCAATTTTCATGTAATACCAAAAATCACCATTGATATGAAAGCAACAATTCGCATTGTGAAGAACCCAGTGAATATTCCAAGACAAAGCCACCCTCGAGGTACGCACCATTTTATAAAGAGATGTTATGAGATGATGCTCATAGTGTGGAGAAAATTCACATAGACTTAAATGTAGCTGACCTATTGACTAAACCTTTTGATGGACTACGGTTTAATTACTTAGTGGTTAGTATTGGTATGATAAACCCATAGCTACATTTAAGGGGAGGCTTAGTTGTATAGTTTGTATAAGTCTGATAGTAAGAACTGGCTTAAGTAGTATTAATACTGGTAGTTAGTAGTATTAATTCTGGTAGTTAGTTTAACTAAAATCTGGCTTAAGTAGTATTAATACTGGTAGTTAGTAGTATTAATTCGGGTAGTTAGTTTAATTTAATTCTATCTATACAAACTCCTGCAGCGTGTTTTTCTTTGTTTTAGACTAATTCTTGCAGGAATAACATGGATTTATAGGTGTAAGGCAGGTGTGATAAGGCCTTTGTTTTGTAAGTCTTCAGTAAATACTTACTTCTGGTTGAAAAAGAATTAATTCGGGTTGTAACATAATTAATTCTGGTTGACCAAAGTTAAGTCTGGTAGTGTAAATTTTAATACTGGTAAGTTATTGTTAGTGCTGGTTGCGGGAAAATTGACTTTTCTGTTTAAACACTGTTTAAATGTTACCGTTACAGATTTTTACGGCTCTTTTGTCGATTAACAGAGAAGCTATATATAGATAAAGTTTGATTTCTCTTTCATACTTATCTTTTTATTGCTATCTCCTCTTCGCAAAGTAAAAATCTTCTTTATTTTTACAAAGAATATTGTCAACTCTCTTGTTACCAGCATCTACAACCTCACTCATAACTAAACCCAGTAAATTTTCAGTCCACGCCACTACCTTTTATTACTACTTTCGATTCATGGCTCAATTAAAATACTGCGACAAACATAATCAAGTGGGGTTTTTGTGCAAGTCTGATGAAAGTGCAGGGTTTGCTGAGATAGTGGATTTTCTAAGAGGTTCCAACCTCAGGTATGCTTTAACTACTAATCCTACTATCTATGATTCCCTAGTCAAACAGTTTTGGCAGACTGCTACTGCCAACACTCTTGCTGATGGGACTCTAGAGTTACATGCAACTATTGATACCACTGAGTATATAATCACTGAGGCATTTATTAGAGATAAGCTTCCACTTACAATGCTTTCAGGGATTACAATGTTGCCAATACTAAGATTTTTTGAAGGAATGGGGCAAATGGGTATCCTACTGACTGGATCTTGTCACATTTTGGAAAGCTTTTTCACACCCCAATGGAAGAATTTAGTCACCATCTTTTGCATTGTATAAGCTCTAAAAGTGGTAGATGGGATCAATTTAGTAGCAATATTGCTACTGCTTTGATTTGTCTTTCCACTGGCAGAGTTTATAATTTTTCAAAACTAATTTTTGATGGCATGGTGGCAAATTTAAAAAGCAAGACAAAGTTTTTGATGTATCCTCGTTTTCTGCAACTAATTTTGGACATTCAAACGGAAAACAAACACCCTTATCTAGCTGTGACCCTGACCAAAAAGATTTTTGGGAATATGAAAAGGGGTTTTAGAGGGGTACCAAGACCTTTGTTGCCTGCTATGCTGCTTGTTACTAATCCAAATGCAGGTCAAGCACATCTTGATGTGGCTCCATCTCAACCATCATCATCTACTATTCCAGTACCATCTCCATCTTCACCACCAGTACAATCTCCACCACCTATACCTACCCCTATCCTTGCATCTACACCTACACCTATCCCTGAAACTGACCCTGAACCTATGGAGCACACTTTTGAGGAACCATCTCCTGCACACCAACACTTCTCACCCCCACAAGAGCATGTCCAAGGACAGATGACTTTGGATGATTTGCTTCAAGTAGTTCCTCAATTAATGACAAGAGTTGATGGTTTGGAAAAGGATCTCAAGCAAACCAAGCTGACAATGGGGAGTGCTATTGTGAAGTTGGTCAAGAAGGTGAAGAAGCTGGAAGGTATTTTGAAGAGGAAAAATGTGGTCTTCTCAGACTCTGAAGAGGAAGAACCCGAGGATCAGGGGAGGAAAAGTCAAGATGATCCTCTAGTTTATTTGGTACAAAGGGCTGGTTACTCCTTCTAAGTCTACTGTCAACATTTTAGGGGAGGAACAACAAGTTATGAAGACAATAAGCCCAAATACATTAGAACACACAGCCAAACTCTCTCCATGGTTTGCCGCTTCAAAAAGCTAAAGTCCATAGAATAAAAGGGAAAGAGGTATAAGAGAAGAAAGAGACTAAGGAGAAGAAGGTTGTCACAAGCTTGGATTTTCAAGAAGAAGTTAATACTGGTACTGAAGGAGTTAATACTGCTGAATGAGTTAATACTGCTGAAGGAATTAATACTGCTGAAGGAGTTAATACTGGCATTGCTAAAGTTAGTACTGTTAGTGGGCAAATTAGTACTGACAGCATTAACAAGTCTATTCCTTCACCTGATAAAGGCCAAAGAGAAGGAAAAGCTCCTATGATCATTGAAGAAGCTCCTAAGAAGACTAAGTAACAAATTCTACAGGAGGAAGCTAGTCTTGCTGAAGCTATGCTAGATAAGAAACTTCAAGGAGGAAAACCAGATAAGAATTGCTACAAAATGTTGAAAATGATGGAAAAGCAAGGTGGCATTAGGAAGTAGTATAGGTGGATGAGTTAGAAATCTAGGATGGAAATAAGAAGAATAACACTTGGTGGAGGTGCTATGCACTAACACAACAAATGGTTATCAGTCCACCATGTCTAACAAACATAAGGACTGGCTAGTCCAGGAGCAAACGGCTTTTGGTAAAGACTTCTCAAATCCGTTAATGGCTGACAATTTGCAAAAAATTGTATGGTTATCAACTCACCATATCTGGTTAGTGAAGATTGGCTAGCCATACAAGAGTTATGGATTGTGGTAAAGGCTGTGGAAAAACCATAACTAGTCTATAAGATTATGGCTTATGGTAAAGACAAACTACAAATCCATATTAGATGGTTGACACTTTACCAAAAAGTGGATGGTACATCAACTCACCAAGTTTCAAGTGCTAAGAGTTGACATGTTCATCAATCCACCATGGAATTTACCTTTTCTAGGTGCCAAAGGATTGACTAGCCCTGAGCAAACGGCTACAGGTAAAGGCATATCAAATCCGTTTATGGCTGTAATGGTTTGCCAAAAACCATATGGTACTCAACTCACCAATGTTTCATGTACTGAGAGTTGAAATGGTTTTTAGTCGACCATGGACATGCCACCTTTCCTGAGTGCCAAAGGAAACTGACTACTCCAGAGTAAATGGGTAACTGGTAAAGAGACATCAAATCCATTTAAAAAGTTTTCAATGATTTTACCTCTCACAAAAAGCAAGGATTAACACACCTGGAAGTGATAAATAGTACCTGAAACCATAAGATTTGATTACATTAGTCAATGTTTGCGATATGAAGGATTGCCAAAAAGATTTGAAGAATAGTTGCTACAGAGATCAAAAAGAGATGATTTGAAGAATTGCAGATCAAGAATAATTAGAAGAGTTTTGTTTACAACATCTTCAGGAAGCTCAAATTGAAGACATTTAAAGAAACTTGAAGTTCATAAGTAAAGATCAAGTTAGGGGAGGATTGTTGGGAAATAGATTGTAAAAGACTTAATACTGGTAGAAATAAAGTTAAAGTCTGTATATTAGTAGTTCCTGGCAGTTACTAAGTTAATACTCACTGGCATTACTAAGTAAGTTCCTGGCAGTAACGGAAGTTAGGAACTGTAGAATAGCACAACTATAGTTAGTAAACCTGGTCGTATTTCGTTAAGTCGATTTATATGTAACATAATAGTAATAGATTATCTTAGAGATATTTTTAGAGATATCTTAGATAAAGGATATGCATTTATCCTTTACACCGTTTGTGAGAAAGCCCATTTAGGGTTTTCCATGGTGTATATAAGGAACCTTAACGACATATAGTTTTCATATATGTAATAAAAGCATTGAAGCTTAATAGAGAAATCAATAGCAAATTTAGTATCATTGTTTCTTCTTTCTTAATTCTTGTTGTTTAAGATTCCGCATTAACACTTGATATTCATGGAGTCGTGTCCGCTCACTTAGTTATTGGATTATTCAAGTTAACTATTGTCCTTACAAAGGCTGATATACCATACAAAGGACCTACACAGCTACTTGGCAGTTTCAATGGGTTAAAGAGTCATCTTATAAATAACTGGCAAAATAGCTTAAAAATCAAAATAGAGCTAAAACAATGGCGTTGTGGCCTTAAAGTGAAGCTAATGCCAAATTTTTTTCACAAACTAAAAATAGTTTTTAAAATCTGATAACTCAAAAATGAAAAAAAAAGGGAACAGTTTAGACTAAAAGGGCACTTAACAAAAACTGGCAGACTTAAATAGACACAACTAAACTTAAAAGACTTTTGACTAATACATTTGACACTCTAAAATGACACAGAAACAAGACTCTAAAAATTTGTTTGAAGAGTTAAATTAGATGAACTATGACACCACAGTTTTGGACACCTATAAAAGAACTCAAAAACAGTTTTGAAAACTAAAAAGCATGGAAAAACATATTAAAACAAACTCAAAAAGGGTAGCCAAAAGTGGCCAAGTGACCCAAAGTGGGTTTTTAACCCAATATGACACGTTTGACCACTATCCCAAACACCCCCATAAGTGGTAAAAATCAAATTTAAAGGCTAAATAACAAAAGTTTAAGCAAGGATTATGGAAACAGATATTAAGCATTCAATATAGAGCACAAGTAAGCAAAAGAAACCACAAATAAGCAGACAAATAAGCAAGTAAGAAAATAAGCAGATTACAAGGCAATAAGGGCAGTTACAAGAGAAAACACAAATAAATGGCAAATAAGCAACCAGGAAAAACAAGTAAGCATAAAATAGTAAGAATAAGCAAGAAAAGCAAGCAATAAGCAGAAAATAAGCCAATGAATAGTGAAAATAAGCAAAAATGGAAAAAAGAACTCACAAGAGGTCCAAGCTTTTTGGCAATGATATTAAGCTTTCAACAGCTTATTAACAAACCCTATAGCCTCCCATGAGGCACTAAACCCAAGCTTAAAGCCATCCATTATTGCTTTAACATCCAATATAAGCTGAAATCATAATCTTTCTGAATGAAACAGTAGCCTTTTTTTTAAATAACTTTTATAAAACCTTTAAATGAGTTAAAACAGTTTGTAAAAGCTTAAAGAGGCTTAAGAGAATAGCTTGAAAACATAAATTTACAAAAACTTTAAAGGAGACAGAATTGTAAGAAACTTAAACACTGAAAATTTTCATTAACTTAGAATAAAATTACAAGGCTTTTAAAATTCACATGACAGAATTTAAAAACATAAATAATAACATTTAAAATTACAATTTTTAAAAAAAACTAAAATTGCTTCTTCATGGCATATTAATACTAAGTAACTAGGTCTTGACTCTTCCTTCTGTGTTTCTTCTGTGAGAGGTTGGCAGCTTGTTTTTCTTGTGTGAGATGAAACTCAAAATCAATCCTGGCCCTCCATTAATCTTTGTGCCCAAGGTCTTCATTTATATCCGTTGATCAATTTAGCCAATGGTGGCTCATGGGATTGCCAGCTTGGATGAGAGGCCATGTGGGGTGTGGGGTAAGAGTGGTGGTGATAGATTTAGATGGTTGTGAGCAGTAATCGAGGTTTCAGAGGGTGTGGATGGTGATGGGTTATTTGGCGGGAAAAGTGTGGGAAAGATAAACAGTTGTTTATCTGTTTTGTTTTAATTTAAGTGACAGGGGATGGGTTTGGTTAATTGGCAGGAATGGTCCTCCAACTCATATTAGTTCATTACAATGAAGGTCCTTGTGTGGTGAAACTATTTTGGGGTTTGGCAGAATAACCCCTTGAGGGTTATATGAGTTCTTGCATCGTTGGTCCTTGTGCTACTTAACAGTTTGAGCTTTTGGACTCACAAAGGGATTTGGGCCAGTTTTAGGATTTGGGCCAGTTTTAGGATTTGGGCCCGTTTGATTTTATAAAAAGGTAATGGGCCATTTAATTTGATTTGGGCTTTATATCTTCATACAATATACTAATGGGCTTATCCGGCCCATTAAATGGGTTCGGGTTTGACCCATTAAGTATTCTTCAATGTCGGCTCCGGTTTTGACTGTTGACTTTTTGCAGTTGACCATTTGGTTGACTTTTGTTGACTTTGGCTTCGATTTGACTTTAGCTTTTCCACGCTTTTCCATTCCGTGCTCGATTTTGTCGTTTTTGACTTGGTTTTTCGTCCTTTTCTCGGATATCCGTTTCCTGCACAAGATAAGTGAAAACATACAAATACAAAGTATTTTTGGGTACGTTTTTGGTCATTTAAGTCCGGTTTTAGTGGAAAAGGGTATGTGTAATTAAGCACATACCAAAATCCCCCATACTAAACTATTGCGTGTCCTCACGCAATGCTATGAAGTAAGCACTTAAGAAAACTAAGAATCTCGATCCCCCTCGACTAATAACCTCGAAAAGTAGCAAAGTGTTTGCCCAGGGGAAATAAAGAATCAATAGCTTCGACAAGCCCCGTTTTTACCATTTTTAAATATTTACATTGACTAACACTAATATTTTTGTATTTTTCATTTTAAGCTACTAGCTAACTTATTTGACTTTCGTTATTAATATTTTTGTTCTTGCAATCTCAGAGCCTCTTCATACCCAAGTCTTTCTTACTCTAGTTGCAACTTTGTTTTCTTCTGAACAGGTTCAGCTTCTTTCATAATAGCTTTGCCTTTATCTTTTCTCTTTGCTGCACTTCTTCTGATGTACACTAAACTTTCAGCAGCAGTTTTAACTTCAAGGCTGGCAGTACTAACTTTTGCACCAGCAGTACTAACTGGTACATTAGCAGTACTAATATCAGGCTCAGCAGTATAAACTTCTTCAGGAGCAGTAAACTCAAAATCAGGTTCCAAATCATGCTCATGCCTCCCCTGAGTCTGTGCACCCATCTGTACCAGAGTAATTCCCTCATCTTTATCAAGCTGAGCAATCTTCCTCCCCTGTTTGGAAGGATCCTCCAAGTCACCTTCATCTTCTAAAACAATAAGTCTGACCCTTCTTCTAGCTTTGCTTGACTTAATTCTGTTCTCCAACTTCTTCACCTTCATGATGAGCTTAGTGTAAGCAGCACCATATGTCAATTTGGTCTGCTCCAAGTCGGATTCCAAACTCTCCACTTTCTTGGACAATGTGGTACAAAGAACCGTCAATTCATGAAGTGTCATACTGCCCTCATCACTTCCAAGTGAGTGAACTCTTGGGAGAGGTGAATCATAGGGCATGGTAGCAGCCTCTTCTGTAACATGGGTTGTTTGCTTAAATGGTGGTAAAGTTGGTGGTTGTGAGGTGGATGGAGCACTGGTGGATGTGTGATGGGACTCAACTGGGACTGTTGATCCTTCACCCTGAAAATTTGGTCCCTGAACAAGCATTGTTGGAAACAATGGAATGTTCCCACCCATTATACCCCTGAGTGAAGCCTTCTATATTGCCAAATAGTTTTTGAGTAAGGTAGAGCAGTATAAGTTCTTTTGTGAGGTAGAAGATGTCTTTTGTGCTTGTTCAAAAAGATTTGTATAAATCTTAGATACATTAAAAATTTAGACTGATTATCCAAGTTTTTCAACATGCCATCAAAAATTAATTTAAAAAAATTAAAGGTTATGTTTGTGGCCAAGCAAATGATAGCAGTGGCTATGTTGCTACTAAATTGATCCCAAGCAGTTTTCTTAGGCATCAAACCAATGGATGGGATGTAATCAAAAACCTCCATTGAGGGGAAAAGTGTCCCTTTTGAAAAGTTAATCTGTCAGAATTGGACACATACCCCCATAAGAGCAAGTTGCTCAAAAATTTCAGTATTAAGTAAAGTACTAATACCATCAGAATCTTCTAGCTTAAGATGCCTCATTATTGATGCTTCAGTAACAGTCTTACCTCTCTCATCAATTGTAGCAGTTATTTCCATCTCTCCATTCTCAGATGTGCTTGCAGAAGCAGTTTGTCAAAACTGATAGATGAGTGAAACATAGATGGTTGGATTTTTAGTAAGAGCATACTTAATATGAGTAGAATTGAGAAAATCCCCTATCTGATGAAATCCTTCACTTCCCTCTGGTTTCTTCAAGAAGGCGACCATATTGTGTTTATCACAGAAGTCCAAATTCGCCATTCGATTTAGAAAAGTGGGATTTGGGTTCTGGGTTATGATCGTGGATGAGAGTATGTATGTTTGGTAAAGGTAATTGAGATAATAGAGAGTACTTAAGGTTTTTAATTGGAACGACTGAATAAAATTGAGTATTTATCTTGAAGAAATCTTGATATATAAAGAAAGTTCAAGATTTATCCAAATCAAGGAAACCTATAAGCAAAGTAGTTGGCGGAAATATCTCAACGGCTATCTTTAATTAATGAAAATCTGTTATGCCTTAAACAGTAATAACGGTCAACCAACAGTACTAAGTTTAGCCTAACAGTACTAACTTTAAGCCCAACCTTATTAACTTTACCCAGCAGTATTAAGATATGCCTGGTAATACTAACTTAATACTGGCAGTATTAAGTTTATGCCTGGCAGTATCAACTCCAATTCTATTCCAACAAGCATTTCCATCATAAATTTAAATTCTTACAAGCTCTCTTTCTGTTTTTTAGCTCACTATATCTCTCATTTCTTTTTCTCACCAATTCAGACAGTTTTGTACAATGTTCCATCAATTTCATTAGTTTCATGCTGTCCTATCCACTTCCAAGTGTGTGAACTCTTGAGAGAGGTGGGTCATTGGACTATTTAGATGTAGTCTCCAACCGAGTTTGAGCATCTACACCCCCTCTAAAATGGTATCTTGGCACCTGAGACCACTACCTGAACCAGTTCCCTAAGGACTTGGCTCATTAAGTGTTGCCATGGATTGGGTCCTATTGATGTTACCATTGTCCTGCTCTGCTTCTAAGATAGAAGCAGTAGTGGCAGCCCTTTCCATTCTGTCACCCAACTCCTTATGGACAGCATTATCACCAACCTTTTCAGGGGGACCACCAGACTGAGGTATCTTAGTGTCCCGACCTCTTTTTTGGTATTTGACTCTTTACACACTTTTTGTTTGATGTTACATGTCCTTCCATCCATTCTTGACTGCATATTGACATAATTAGCCTCCCCTCAATCAATACTTTAGAGGTGAAGCATTCAATACCATGTACTCAATATGCTTAGCCTACAAATGTTAGTCCAAAACCAAGAATACACAATCCAAAGTATTTTCTTGTTTAACAGTATTAATTATGACTAACAGTTTGAACTAGCAGTCTTAAGTATAACTAGCAGTACTAATTATACTTAGCAGTACTAAAACCTGCCTAGCAGTATTAACCTTACAACTACCAGTTTTATTTCCAAATTTATCTCTAATACTATCTCCAAATCATATTAATCATTAGTCTAACAAACACATCTTCAGAGATTAAGTAATCCAATGCTAGCAATCAGAAAGTTAAACCTGCTAACATCAAATGCCTTTGTGAGAAGATCTGCAACATTGTGATCTGTATGTATCTTAATCACTTGAATGAGCCTCTTCTCATAAGAATCTCTGATGAAATGGTGCCTTATTTCAATGTGCTTGGTTTTAGAATGAAACACTGGATTCTTCACAATACAAATGGTGCTCTCATTATCAATGTAAATCTTGGTGTTCATGAAATTGAACCCATAATCAAGCATCTGATTTTGGATCCACAACACCTGTCCACAGCAATTTGCAGCAGCAACATACTCTGCTTCAGTAGTGGAGTTGGCAACTATAGTTTGCTTTTTTACATTGCCATGAAATCAACCTTTTGCTAAGAAATTGAACATCCTCCTGTTGTGGTATTTATTCCTGTCAAGGCTATCTCCAGCATAATCACTATCAAAGCTTCCAAGTCAAATGGTGAATCCCTAGGATACTAAAGGCCTAATTTAGGGTGACCTTTCAACTATCTAAAGATCCTCTTCACAGCATAAAAATGTGACATTTTAGGAGTAACTTGGAACCTTGCACAAGCACAAACAGCAAACATTATATCTGGCCTAGAAGCTGTTAAATACATCAATGATCCAATCATTGATCTGTATAAATGAGCATCCACACTATCAACTTCTTCATCCTTGATCAATGCCTTGTTAGGTTCCATGGGAGTGCTTACTGTCTTCACAGTGGCAAAATCAAACTTCTTCAATATTTCAACCACGTATTTGTCTTGGCTAATGAAGATTCCATCCTTCTTCTGTTGTACTTGTAACCCTAAGAAGAAAGTGAGTCCCCCCAGAGAACTCATCTGAAATCTCTTGTGCATCAAACCTTCAAACTCATCACATAGGGACTTCTTAGTTGACCCAAAGATGATATCATCAACATACACTTGTACTAACAGGATATCATCTTTGTCCTTCTTAATGAACAAAGTCTTGTCTATAGTGCCTCTTCTAAATCCATTTTCAATTAAGTAGGTAGACTAGGTCTCATACCAGGCTTTAGGAGCTTGATGTAGACCATATAAAGCTTTTTCTACCTTATACACTTTGTCAGGGAACTGTGGATCTTCAAAACCAGGAGGTTGACACACATAAACCTCCTCTTCAATAGTACCATATAAGAAGGCACTCTTTACATCCATATGGTACACAGTAAACCCCATAAATGATACATAAGCAAAAAATAACCTGATTGCTTCTATCCTAGCAACAAGAGCAAAAACCTTATCATAATCAATTCCTTCTTCTTTGGTATAACCTTGTGCAACTAGTCTTTCCTTGTTTCTCACTACAATCCCTCTCTCATCCTTTTTGTTTTTAAAGACCCATTTTGTTCCAATGGCCCTCTTGCCATTAGGTAGATTAACCAGTGTCCAAACCTTTTGAAGTTGAAATTGTAGAAGCTCTTCTTGCATTGCTTCTATCTAACTTGGATCTTCTAGAGCTTGAATCACTTTCTTGGGTTCCATTTGAGAGAGAAAACAAGCAAATAAGCAGTTCTGGTAATCTTTGTGATTTGTTCTCCTCTTCTTGTTAATGTAACATACCATAGCATGTTCATCAGAAATCTTGGTCATTCTCCTTGCTTGAATAGCTAAATTAAAGTCTCTAATGAATTCTGGTTTTGGGAATAGGACTGACATTCATGGTTGTTTCTAAGTTGTTGAGGTCAGCCTCTGCACCCACATCTTCATCATCATAAGCATTACCAAAAATTCCAGTATCATCCATTGGAGTCACATTTGAGACATGTGGAAGTGAAAATGCATTTTTGAAAGGAGAAAAATTTTCAAATAGATGTTCCTCAAATGCATTAGAAGCTTCAGCAGCATTAACTGGTGATGATGGATCATTATCTTGTAAAATGTTGGTCAAGCAATAAACAGGTGTACTAACAGTTTATTTACTATTAGTACTGTAACGAATTTTCAGTTGCTTTTCATGTTTGAAGTAGTTTTCAAAACTACACTTCTTGTGGCTTGATCATCCTTCCCATCTTTATCTGAAGCTCCACTTTCATCCATTTCAGTAGGCTTCTCTTCAGCATCTTCTTCACTGGCCTTAGGATCTTGAGAGATTAATGGATCAGTTGTGCAGATCGGTATTAGGATGTATTCTTGTTTAGGTTCTTTCTTCTTCTCAGCTTGACCTATAACAATGTTATCTCTAGTTCCTACAATACCATTCTTTTGATTTCTTGCAAGAACTGGCACATAGTTCATAGATATTGTAAAAGAATCAACATCAAAAAGCCAATTTGGTCCATTTCCTGTCACATTAGGTGCGTTTTCAAGAAATCTAATGTTTAAGGTCTCTTCAACTATCTTGATCCTCTTGTTAAATACTCTCATAGCCTTGCTAACCACAAAGTACCCAACAAAAAATCCCTCATCAACTTTTTCATCAAACTTGCCTAGATGGTAACAGGATACCCAAAAGGTCTCATGAAGTCTATCAATGAGGTTCTTCCATGAATAAGTTCATAAGGTGTCTTGTTCTGAGGCTTAATGACTAAGACCCTATTTAACACATAGCAGGCAATATTAACTACTTTAGCCCAAAAGGTGGTTGGAAACTTAAAGTCAACTAACATAGTTCTTTCAACCTCTATCAGTACTCTATTCCTCCTCTCAGCAACACCATTCTGCTGAGGAGTCCTAGCAACACTGAATTCCCTCTTAATACCTCTTCTTTTAATAGAACTGATTCATTTTTTCTTTTTTTGAACTCAGTTCTATTGTCTCAATCTGTTAACTTTTACATTTATGGTCAGTTGATTTTATATTTTCTGTTATGGTGGGTCTTTAATATCCCATTAGTTCTCATCCTTAAAGGTGGCCAAAAAGAATACCAAGAAAAATCTACTATAAGACATCAGTGATCAAATAGGCAATAAGACCTTTTTCATTAAAACTCCTAAATTTGTAGAACAAATAGGTCCATTAGGATGCATATGTAAGGTTTTTCTGATGAGTTCAACAAGTTTGGGGTACAAGGAGGCGTTGTGTTGCATTCCTTTTTGAAAGGCAAAAACAGAATGTTCATTTTTAAAATTCTTTGAAGGCAAACCTTAACAAGGTTTTCCCCTCACAAGTTGTATTCATGATTTTAAAGTTTATGTGACCAAGCCTCCTATGCCATAAATTGGATTCATTAATTGTGGCCTTAGCAAAGAGGCAAGGTAAACCTTTAGTGGGAACAACACTCTTTAGGTCAACACTATAAATGTTATCCTTTCTTGGAACTCTCAGCAAGACTTGACTCTTTCTTAAGTAGCTTAAAGTCAAGAATATAGACAAGGACATAGCATATATATTACATATATATGTATGTCACGTAAGCACTTAATGCAGCACGTAATGTAAGCACATAAGCAAGTAGTGTGTATGCACTTTGAAAATGTTTGATGTGATGCAATATTTGTGAAAACGGTTATAGTCTAGGGTAAAATATGCAACCTAGTTCTCTATAACCAGTGCTCTGATACCAATCTGTAACACCCCCAAAAATGCGTGTCGCAGCGGAAGTACGTCCGGGGGAGTTACTTCATAATACACAGCGCTAGATACAAGAGAACGACCTCTAAATGTGTCGTTTGAAAAGTAGCCTTGTTGATTTAATCAAAATCTGAATTTGATATAACATTTGTCCCATAATTGCATCACCATGAAAAGCTTGAATGTATAGACTCCAATGCACATCAAGAAAACCGAGCATCTAATTCACCTGAGAAAAACATGCTTAAAAAGTGTCAACATTAAAGTTGGTGAGTTCATAGATTTGTTTAAGTATAAATGTTGAACCAAGGTTCTGTAAAGCGTGTACGACCATTTAAATCCTTAAATGTCCTTCAAAATGTATGTATGATAATTTGACCGCAATTGTCCAAAGTATGTATTGCCACTTTATTCAAGGCAACGTAAATGTTCAAGTGTGTATAAAACCATGATTACCATTACTCTAAGTTCATGAAACTGTGACGTAGACTTGTATGTATGCCACTTTATTCAAGGCACAGTAAAAATGTACCCATCGTAGGTGTCCCCTCCAAGAACACCCGGGCATTAATGAAAACCCTTTTGTACCCATCACAGGTGTCCCCTCCAAGAACACCCGGGCATCTCTGAAAATATCCATGTGTATGAAATTGTTGGCCCTGAAGACTCAACCAATCGTGTTCCGACATGTTATAACGTTCGTTACCGGCGATAGCTAGTCACCCGAACGGGGATTGTCAATCCCGAATAGATCTATTTCATAACATTCGCGCTCACCCTCCAAGTGATTTACAGTTCATGCAACCTAAGCTAATCCGTAATCATAAAAGTATAGTATGTGTTTACGTTCAAAAATTAAACCAAGTATTGTATCTCCTCGCGAGATATATAAATGAGTATGTAAACCAAACAGGTAATCAACCATGTAAATGAGTTTGTAAGCATTCATGTAAACACGTATGAAATCGACCATGTAATTGAGTTTGCAAACAGATTTGCACAAGCATGTTCTCACCCCAAAAATATATGTAAAACAAGTAAAACGTGGGGCTATAAACTCACAATATCCTTTAAAAACAATCACATTGTTATAAGGTAACCGAGTAAGTATAAGAGTTTGTAGACAAGCATGTATCCCCCTCGCGGGTTTATAGAACATTCAAAATATTGAAAAGCGAGGTTATGAACTCACCTTGATGTTGTAGAACGATTGACAGATAGGCATCTGATATGCCCGACACAAACGGAAGACGAAGCGGCTCGATCAAGAAGTTGCAGCTAATCTTAACGGCTAAGTCCCACTAGCCTAGGATAATGAATTTGGGTTTCCCGATGAATGGCTATGTCAACGCGACACGTTGATAAAGATTTAGTTTTTAAAGTTGTAATAGTTTGGTGGTTGGTTAAATAAATAATTTGAAAAGTAACGCAACGTGTGTAATATATTCTTTATATATTACATATAAAAATAAACCCTTATATAACTCGTACCGTGAGTTATATAACAAATAAAAACAATCCGAAGATTAATGTGACGTATATAATGCTTTGCAAGTATTATATAATAAGTGTGAGTAAATGATTAAACCAATTAGTTTGACCCGTTTCTGAAATCACCACTTAACTGAATAAAAAGTTCTTATGTAAACGTAATCGTACGTTTTAAGATTACCAATTAAGTTAAACGATGTTTATAAAGCTTTTACAGCGACTATTATGTTATCTTCTATCCGACAATTATAAAATATAAAATAATATTTTATAAACTTATATTTCGTTTCCTCGACGGGTCGTGGCTAAAATTGTTGTCTCATTTGTAAAAGTATCGTTTTCGTTTGTTTATCGGGTCATCGTATAATAACAAGTTTAAAAATCTTAAAACCATATAACTTCGTCCTTTTTATCGGGTTTAAAATAATAAAAGTTTAGTAAAACATTACTAAATATAGAAATTTTATAATAATTTCGTCATGACTTTTCCGTTTGTAAAACGATTCCCATATTCATAAAATCTCAACGTTTTTCCCTTAATCAATATATGTTGTACTTATTAGCGTGTCAATATTTCAAGCACCCGCGTGTTTTAAATATACTATTTATTTGTTATCATATTTAAACTAAACCAAATAATAAACATCATATTTGTTTAACCAATTTAAACCACCATAATATATATATCCGGTTTATAATTTATATATCCCGTGTTATATTTATTAGTTGATTTGTATAAACCAATCTCACCCTTTGTGTAATTCTGCTACCCCAAACGCACCCTATACGTTTTCTACATCAACCAAACGTACCCCTTGCTATTTCTGTAAAACCAAACGCACCCTTATTGCTTTCCCGCTAAACCAAACGCACCCTTGTCTGTTTTATGCTAAACCACACGCACCCTAATCTGTTTGACCCGAAACCAAACGCACCCCTGGTGCGTTTTTAAGCAACCAAACGCACCCTAATCAGTTTTTCTGCTAATCCAAACGCACCCTTTCGTATTTATAACAGCCAAACGCACCCTTTGGTGTTGGCTGTTACAACCAAACGTGCCCTAGTTGTTTTTCTATAAAACCAAACGCATCCATTTCGGTTTAACACAAAACCAAACGCACCCGTGTGCGGTAACAGCCAACCAAACGCACCCTTGTGGGTGGGCTGTTAAGCCAAACGCACCCTTGTGGGCTGTTTTAACAGCCAAACGCACCTTACGGCTGTTTAACAGCCAAACGCGCCCTCTCGGGGTGTATTCCATAAAAACAAATGCACCCTTTTGGTGATATAAACCCAACCAAACCGCACCCTCTTCGGTGCTAGGGCAGAACCAAACGCACCCTCTTGTGCCATATGAAAACCAAACGGACCCGCTGCGATGCAAACCAAA
>BQNB010060622.1:0-33453 GCA_026074375.1 Tanacetum coccineum
CTCATTAGAGCACATGCATCGTCATGTCATCCATCACCTTGAAGGTTATATGAGTACGCGTATTGCATCGGGAATTATTAAGTATTGGGACGCCTCTTCATTTAAATAAATAAATTGTAAATCACCGAACCATAAGTTTATCATTTCTTACTTACATAAATTAGGACGCTCCTTTATGTAAGTAATGAATTATAAATGAGTGGGCTTAATGGTATCCGATATGAGACGAGTATGCACTCGAACCCGATAATCACCGGAATCCGTTAAAAAGGTCTAGAGACACAAATCGTGTCTTACCACCCAGCAAAATCTTAAGGTCTCACTTGAGCTACCTTATCTCATTCTTAAGTCGTTACTTTTGCCATTGTAAATCCTTGCAATCATGAACTGTCTATGGAGTTAACAGACTGAGTACGATATTTCGACACCTATCATAATAGCTTTTCCGTGAGCTCCTCCCATTTGTTGATTTTTATTATAGGGATGTTGTTTCTCGGAGGGTCCTCACCCTCTGCATCCCATCACCAATTATTATAGTTATTGATGTCATGGTCGCTGTTGTTGGGTCCTGGGCGGTCCCAACTGGTACAACTTCATCCAATAAAGGATGCGACCCCCTCAAACCAGATAAACACCTATCGACGAGGAGATAGTCTAGCTATTCATTTCGTACCACTAGTACGAAGACTTAGGTCGCGATATATCCTAGTACTGCCAAGTAAGTTAGGTACTTACATCCATAAGCTAAGCTGATGTGGATCATCGAACGTATAAATAGCATAAACGAGACTCCGTCCTCGGACGTCCAGAAACTTATACAAACATACTCACGCGACTACACCTTCTTCATGATGTCTTCGCCATTAAGAGACTTTCTTTGTAACGCGGTTATATCGATCATAAGATCTGTAAAAATATTTTTGAGATACTTATTTTAATGGATTAAATACCATGGTCAAACATAGCCAAAATTTTTGGTGGATTGAGAAGTGTAGAAACACCGAATTTTGCTGAAAAAAGTTATCAGCGTCTTGTTTAGAACGAGTTTATTAAACCTTAAGTCTTTTCTTGGTCACATAATCGGATAACACGAACTTAATCTCGGGACGAGATTTCTTTAAGGGGTAGGTACTGTAACATCCGAGAATTTTCGAAAATTTTAAAGGGCTATTTTAATCTTTGACTTTTTGAGTCTGACTTGACTTTTTGACTTTTGACGTTTTATTGTCTAATAAAAGCAATTGCCGCGTAACCGGTAATTTTTCGGAACATATTTAAAGGAGATATATGTTATTCCTATATTGATTTATCAAAAACGAGCAGCTAAATCACGCTTTCATTATTCGGACTCTAAAGCAATTTGATGTAAAACGATATTCCTGACATATGTTATTTATAAGCCGACGTATCGAAAACGACCTGCTAGATCACGTTTTCACAACTCGGACTCTAAAGCAATTTGATGTAAAACAACATTCCTGACAACTTTTTAGTTTTGACCGAGACCCGAAAACAGTCAGAAGGTGACTGAAATACCCCCGCAAAGTTTTGAAACTGCACGCAACGTGCACCGACACAATATAATTAAATTTATTTTTAATTATCGCTATTTATTTAATAAAAATATTAAATAAAAATCATTTAACATTTTTCTCAAAAGCGTTTTTGATAACGCGAATATTCGAGTCGAAATCCATTTTTATTTCGGACAAGGCGTAACCGGTTCACAAAATAAATAACATATATTTTTATAAATGTTATAAAAATATTTATGAAACACTACCAAATAAATACTCATTTTTATCAGAAAAATGATCTGAAAACAATGGCGCGAGTTTCATATTTTAATTCTTCCGTTAAGTGGCTCAAACGAGTCCCGAAACGAATTATTTGATCAAAAACTCAGTCAAAATGATTTACAAAATGAACCACTAATACTATTTGTAAAACTTGACACTTTCGTATGTTTAAAAGTTTAATATATCATATATATATATATATATATATATATATATATATATATATATATATATATATATATATATAACTTTTATTTCATTTTTGATACAAATTAACACACACATTGATAACACTCTCTCCCCCACCATGATTTTCCGGCCGCGGCACCTACCGACGCCGTCGCGGTCAGCGGAAGAGTTTTCCGGGTTAATCTTTACCGGTCCGAGGGCCCTAATTTTCTCCTAGTGACTCGATCTACCCGATCCCCATACACACTCGCCCTCACTCGCGGTCCCCCCCACAACCGCCACTACAGCCGCCACTACAGCCGCCACCCTGCGGCTGTTACTCCACGAAAACCACCACCCTCCCACCGTCGACATCACCATCATTACCACTCCACCATCATTGTCACCACCATCATCATCGCCGCTGCCCCACCACCACCGAGCCACCAAAAGGGTGTGTTTTGCTGTCGAAGACAGATTAGGGTGCGTTTGGCATAATAGAAAAACGTAAGGGGTGTTGGTTTCTGGGTTTGTCGCGATTAGGGTGCATTTGTTATTAAAACAGCCCACAAGGGGGCTGTTTGGTTCAAAACAGTCACGAGGGGGTGTTTGTTCGGGCTGTTAATTTTGGTTAGGGTGCGTTTGGCTGTTGGACAGCCATGGGGGTGACACCACGAGGGTGCGTGTGGCGGGACAGCCACCCATGGGTGTGTTGGGTTCCCGGTTTAACAACATAAATGGTGTTTGGTTGGCGGTATCACCGCATAGGGATGCGTTTGGTTTGTGACAGCCCCATTAAGGGCGTGTTTGGTTTGGTATTTAGCTACCACGAGGGCTGTTTGGGGTCAAAGGGTGCGTTTGGTTTGATGTTAAGCACCAAGGGTGCGTTTGGTTTAACAAGGGGTATGTTTGGTTTGGATAGGAACACACAAGGAGTGTGTTTGGGTTAGCGAAACAACAAAAAGGGTACGTTTGGTTCATGTAAAACGGTGAATAAATACAACATAAGGTTTTAAAGTTATTAAAACCGGATATATATGATGGTGGCTAAATGGTTAAATAAATACGATATTTATTAGTTTGTGAGTTTAGATATAATAACGTGAATATATATATGTCATATCTGAAAAACGCGGGAGTTGGAAAAATGGAAACACGAATAAATTGCAACATATATTGAATAAGAGAAAACGTTGAGTTTTGCGAAAAAGGAAAACATTATAAAACGGAAGAGTCATGACGAAATATATATAAATTTTATATATTTATTTATGATTCATCAAAACTGCTATTATTTTAGAAACCGATAAAGGGACTAAAGTTATATTTTAAAATATATTAAAATATAACTATACAATAACCTGACAACGGACGAAAACTATATTTTTACAATGAGATAACTATTTAGACACGACCCGTCGATGAAACGAAACATGATTTATAAAATATTAATTTATATTTTATAATTGTTATAAACTGTTACAAACGTGGTTTGATTAATTCATAACGTTAAGACATGTGTCAACCTTTATACAAAGTCTTCTTATTAATTAAATTGATGTCAAACTAATTGATTTAATTAATTATTCACATTTATTATATAATACCTGCAAGGTATTATATACTTTTCATTAATCTTTGGATTGATTGTCTTTGTGATATAATTCACGGTATGAATTATATAAGGGTTATTTTTCATATGTAATATATAAAGAATATATATTACACACTTTGCGTATACTTTCAATCTATTTATTTAACCAACCACCAAACTATTACAACTTTAAATCTAAATCTTTATCAACGCGTCGCGTTGACATAACCATTCATCAGGAAACCCAAACACATTATCCTAGACTAGTGGATCTTAGCCGTTAAGATTAGTTGCAACTACTTGATTGAGCCGTTTCGTCTTCCGTTCGTGTTGTGCATACTAGATGTCTATCTGTCAATCGCTCTACATCATCGAGGTGAGTTTCATAGCCTCACGTTTTACATGTTTTACATATATTTTTGGGGTGAGAACATGCTTGTTCTTTTACATAGCTCGCTATGGGATATATTACTTGACTTCATTTTTGGTCACAAATATATGTACTTTACTTTTGAAAGGATTACGGATTAGCTTAAGCGGATTGAACTGATGACAAAAACGGTACTGCCCGGGTGTTCTTGGAGGGGACACCGGTAACGGGAGTATATATTCTTTAAATCACTGCCCGGGTGTTCTTGGAGGGGACACCTGTGATGGGTATATATATAAGTCTACGTCACAGCGTCATGAACTGTAAATCACTTGGAGGGTGAGCGCGAATGTTATGAAATAGATCTATTCGGGTGTGGATCCCTGTTCGGGTGATTAGCTATCGCCGGTAACGAACGTTATAGCGTGATGTCCACGCGAATGATATAAAATAGATCTATTCGGGATTGACAATCCCCGTTCGGGTGATTAGCTATCACTAGGTAAACGAACGTTATAACATGTCGGATTACGATTGGTTGGGCCTACAGGGCCCACAATACTTACATATGAACTCTTACTGTTATATTAGTGCATCGGTTTCATGAACTTAGAGTAATTGTAATCATTGTTTTATACTCACATGGATATTTACTGTGCCTTGAATAAAGTGGCAATACATACTTGAAACATTTTGGTGACATTAAATTGGTCATGCATTCTTTATAAATCTTTGGGATAAGATTGGTACTTTTGGTGACATAAAATGTGTCGTGCATTCTTTATAAATCTTTGGGATTTTTACATGGTACTGTGATGACACAGTGGACAAATACATTCATTTGAAACTTACATTCATATTTAAACTAACCTATGAACTCACCAACTTTATGTTGACCGTTTTAAGCATGTTTTTCTCAGGTGATATAGATACTTGGCTTACTTGAAGTGCATTGGAGTCTATACATTCAAGTTTTTCATGGTGATGCAATTATGGGACAAATGTTATATCAATTTCAAGGAAATCAACAAGATTATTTTTCAAACGACACATTTAGAGGTCGTTCTCTTGTATCTAGCGCTGTGTATTATGAAGTAACTCCCCCGGACATACTTCCGCTGCGACACGTATTTTTGGGGGTGTTACAACTAACATACTTTAATTTTCGTTCACATAATCCTAATCAATATGTGTGGAATTCTAAGGTTGAATGAGAGAGCAAGCAAGTTATTGTAGCTATAAGAAAGAGTGAGTCATCTAGGACATAGGAGTATGCTTAAAAGTGACAATGTGTAATGCTCTATATTGAGAGTGTTCAAAGAATGCACCTTTGCATGTCTTTTATGAAAGAAATCCAATTAAGGTTATTTACCTCAATAGATCTTGTATGTTTCTTTGTATAAATAATGATGATTTACTAAAGGTTAGTTACATGTATGTTGGACTTTTAAGCAAGAAATTCACAAGAGGAAGATGTTTTAGATCTAATGCCATAGGGCGGATTTACCTAAACCGAAGATGAATCTAAGACAAAGGATCCATCGATCCGTGGAGGTGCCAAATTTGGGCAAGGATCATTTTCCCACTATTTGAGAGATGGTGTTGAAATTAGGTTATTAGGAGAAGCTTATACAAGTTATAAGGGTTCTTGGTTTGATTTTTCGGAAATGACATCCAAGATTTTCTTATCAAGTTGGAGTACTTATGAGTTTCTCGATGGAAATCCATAAGTCGTCAATCCTAGTTAGAGTGTGTTGATTTTAGCATGTATAATTTGACCATAGCTAATAACACAACATTTGAACACTTTAGAATCAATGAAACATCTTCATTGCAAGTGTGAATTGCAATTCAATGACTAATCTTGTTGTCTTGCAATCGACTTTGTGATTTTATGTAATAGCCAAGGATGGTTAAACATGTAGACTCGAAAAGATATATATGGTCATTCGATTGATATTTCCGTGATCTAGATAAACCCTAATCTCGATTTCATGTTCATATTCCAAATTTGTAATTTGATTGAATAGTGAGATTGATTATCGTTTGAATAATAATCATCTTCATATTCGAAATCCTCTTACGATCACTTATTGAAAGAAAGCAAGATAATGGTTTGTGGAATATGTTCCTTAGATGGTTAAAAGGTTCTCATTTGGTGAAGAAGAAATATTATGCTTATTTAGTAAAGTAAGAGAAAGTTTTGATGAGAAGAGAATTTAAGTTTTGATTTGTGCTTTTGAATTGTTTGAGCAAAGTTACATATGTTGTGCATTTGCTCATGTTTGGCTTTTCAGAGACGACGACTTTACCAATTGCATTGCAAGGTAAATAACTTGAATATTTCGGATGAAACATTCAAGTCGTCAATCCTACTTCATTGTGTATTTTATACCTATATTAGCCAAATATTTGGAACACAACTATTGGACAAGTAGACTCAATATGACATCATTTACACAAGTGTGAGTTATGATCCGATGCATATTCTTATCGTCTTAGAAAAGGATGTCGTTATTTTCATATCAATCGAGTGTGATTGAGTATGTAGGTTTAAGATAATATCTCTTGTTACATTTTGATATAATCTTAAAGCTAGACAAATAAGAATCAAATTTCTTGTCCATACTCAAAAACTTATCAATTAGATTTAATAATAATATCAATCATAATTTGAATAATGAATTGATATGTATTCGAAATCTTTCTTGACCCTCACGAACACTCTTTTTTAAAAGAAAACAAATAAAGATTTTCATAGTGTGTTTCGTTAATCCTAATACTAGTTGTAAGGTGAGATTGATGAATAATGACAAATTAATTTCTTACTTCAAGATTGTCATATATTTTGCTTGTGTGAAAAACTATTTGTTGATATGTATAGTATGCATAGTTTTTAACATTTTATGAGTATATAAAGATCTTTCTAACCATTTTTATACAACACACGCACACACATCTTTTTTGTAAAATACTATACGTTTATAAAAAGAATATAATTATGTGTGTGTGTTAGAACAATGCAAATACAAGCAAAGGTTAAAAATACATTTTCTTTTACTTAATTACCAATGTATTAATACAATCTTTTATTTTGTTTAACCAACCCAAGGTCAAACAACGCAAGATGATGAAAAGATTTAGACATCTTGTTGGAAGAGAGTTAATGTGTTGGAAATATTTTAGTGATGGGTTTTAACATATGATCTTAGGACATTATTTTTCCACACACTTGACAAACTATGGAACTCTCATTCCTAAAAGGGTTACTACACTCAAAATGATCTACAAGATGTTTAGGTAACACTTGTAAATATAGTGATATGTGCCTATATGCAATGCACAAACAATTTTGCAACTTAATGCAAGAAATCTAGCGTTATTCCTATTAGGCATGTAACACCCCCAAATTGGGTCGCAGTGGAATATGTTTTCGGGAGCGTTACTTCATAATACCATTGCTCAAGTAATGAGAGAACGACCTCTAACTATGTCGTTTGAAAAGTAATCTTGTATTGTTTAGACTCCATTGCACATCAAGTATGTCAAGTAGCTTGTTAACCTGAGAAAACACGCTTAAAAGTGTCAACATAAAGTTGGTGAGTTCATAGGTTTTTGTAAGTATAAATGTTGAACCACAGTTTTGTAAAGTATGTATGACCGTTCCAATCCTTGTATGTTCCTTAAAAATGTATGTATGAATGTTGGAAATCAAAGAGTTGTAAAGTATGCATGACCATTTAAATCCCCAAATAGTCACCAAAACGTATGCATGAGTGTTGTAAATAAAAGAGTTGTAAAGTATGCATGACCATTTCAATCCCCAAATAGTCACAAAATGTTATGTATAGTTGGACCACCATTGTTCAAAGTATGTATTGCCACTTTATTCAAGGCAACGTAAATATTCATATGTGTATAAAACAATGATTACGATTACTCTAAGTTCATGAAACTGCTGCGTAGACTCATATATATGCCACTTTATTCAAGGCATCGTAAATGTTCATGTTCATGTAAATGTCGTGCTCCGACATGCTATAACGTTCGTCTTCAGTGATAGCTAGTCACCCGAACGGGGCTGTCACACCCGAATAGATCTATTTTATAACATTCGCGCTTACCCTCCAAGTAATTCACAGTTCAATCCGCTTAAGCTAATCCATAATCATTTGGGTAAAAGTAAAGTAATGTCCTTGTTTTAAAAAATAAGTGAAACAAGGAATGTATTTCGTCCCAAAATAAGTAATTGAGTATGTAGACCAGTTTGTAAAATGAATTGTAAATGCACATGTAATAAATTCAAACCAATCATGTAAATGAATTTGGTAACAAGCATGCCCTCACTCCAAAAGTTGTGACATACATGTAAAACAAGTAAAACGTGGGGGCTATAAACTCACCTCGAGTGAATGAATACACAGTATATCAGAAAATGCGTGAATAGACGTCACGAAAGTGTCCGAATGCAACCTAATTAAGTATAGGTCGTATGAGTACTAAGTACTTTGAATAACTAATACCGTATATAATTCTATATAGCTACATCACCATCTAATTGTGTTTGTGAAAATAACATTTATAAGCTAAAACGTTCATAAATATCACTTTAGTGAAAATGACGTAACTTTCCCGTTTTAGGTCCGTTTTGTACGTTCTTTATGTCCACGCTTTTGTATTTAAGAGATGTATCAAAATATTACATTTTCATATTTTGAGTCCACTGGTCAACATTACTTTTTACTGTTCATACACTTTTATAAATTTATTTTTATAAACTTAATTAGCGTAAAACTCGTAAACGTCGTATCTTATTCGTTTTAACTCCGATTTTAGTGATTCTTTCGAGCACGTCTTTGTAATTCAAAGTTCTATCTAACTAATATATTTTCCAAAAATGTATCTGAGATGAACTGTAATCCTTTTTTATAAAATTAATTTTATAAAAACACTTTTTATATATTAATTATCGTAAACTTGAAAATAACGTATCTTCTTCGTTATAGCTCGGTTTTTCGAGTTCTTTATATGCCTACGATCATCATGACATGTAGTAATTTATAAAAATATAAAATAAATACTTTATTTTTGAGATTAAAACAGAATGTTTATGATTTTTACATAAAATGTGTTTAAAACTTGTTTTTATAAGTTTTTAGCTTAGTTAATTTGTTACAAGTCCTTTAGTCCATCATTTGTCCAAGTAATGTCCATGATAACAAGTTCTTAAACTCAATATAGCATATGATAAAGTATTTCAAACCATGATCAAGTGTAAAAATCCATTATACATGTTAATATGTTTCCTAGATGGTGATTTACTATATAAACATCATATACACATAAAATCATAAATGTAAAGAGTGTAGGGTTTTTAGATGACCTTAATATGAAGTATGATGAAAAGTAACAAGATCTAAACCCTAGTTTAGTACCAAAACCCAAGCTTCCAAGACTTAGAAAACCCTAATTTTCAAGAAACCCTAATCTTGAACCTTTCTTGATTAACCCTTTTAAACACTAAACCAAGCCTTTAATACACCTTAGAATACCTTAGATATGATGTTAGAATACTTTAATGTGTGGTAATAAAAATTGTATGAATTATTTGTGTGGTTTGAGTGTGAGCCGTGACTAGGAGGAGAGAAACAAAGAGATGAGTGAAGTTTTTCTTTAAGGAATGAGATGTGTGTGTTATCTCTTAGTCTTGCACTCTTATATATACATAAGAACTTAGTTGAAATCAAGACCAAGTGCATTATACACTTGGTTGGACAATGGGAGCAAAACAAGGAAGAAAAAACATCAAAACACTAGTCATGGTTAGTAAGTTTTAATGAGTTCTAGTTGTACAAGATTTACAAAGATAGTTTGTGTACTCTTGGTTCCTTAGGGTGCACCTATGCACCGAAAATTGGGGGAGGGAGGTGGCTAGGTGAGTCTTAGATATATTGGGATGAATTTCTAGCTTTTACTTGTAGTTTTTAATAGGTAGTTTAAGTATAAGAGTGAATACTTGTAGCATTTGTTTTCTTGTTGGTTTCCTTTATGTAAAATTTGGCCAATATGGTAACATGGGTGAAGTTTTATAAAAACTTTGAGTATTGGGTATAAAAATGAGTATTTGTTGAAGCATAGAAAGGTTTTGGTGGTTCCGTGAATGCCTAAATGTATTTTATTGCGAAACGTAAACGTTTTACGTGACCAATAAAAATAAAATATGGAAAGTTTAATAATTATCCTCCAAATAATTATATAACACTTGTTTGACGTAAACTTTTAATTGCTTGATGTCCGTTTATGTTGAATGTTGATTTTTAATTTACGCGATTTAGCTAAACGTTGAAAATTTAAAGTGAACGCGTAAAAGTTTAAAATAAATAATTAGATGTTCATTGATGTAAAAAGGTGTGAAAATGTGAGTTGTTACAAGGCATAATCAGGAAAGCTAGTAACATACAAATATCATACATGGCATACGTGTTTAGATGTATAATTAGCTCAATTACAAATAGTAATGATTACTTATTAATATCTATAGTTAAGACACAAGTAAACACACATAATCATCTAGCATACACGTAAGGATATTCGTCGTTGTTTTGTGTATTAGATACAACGATGTATACTTAGCTTGATTTTATTTTTAAAAAAAAATTTCCTTCCCATTTAAAAAAGTTAATAAAGATTAATGTTTTGAAAAGACAAATACACTGTTTTTCAAAGATACATTGACTAGAAATGCTTGACTTGAAAAAAAGGGTAAACTATAAGTTTTTCGTCAAAACGAAACATAAAGTTTTGACCACTATGTAGATTTTTGCATTTCTGACTAACTTAAGCTTGGAATAATGACTTGGAAATATTTTTAAATGAAAGTAGACTTAATTATCTTTAAAATGACAGGTGGCACGACTTCTATGGACTTACGGTTGATTTTATATGATTTTTTGAAGTTTGCCAAATTCTACTAAAACAGACAGACGGCCCCCATAAAGGTGACGGCTCCTAGATATATTTGGGGACCGCCACCAGTGACCCAAAAACACGTTTTTTGTTCAAAATCATTGGGTGACTTAACTGTAGAACATAGGACTTTAAAAAGTTGTTCCAGCACATAAGTTTCATGTTTTAGACATCATTTCTACTCTTACGACTTAGACAAACATAAGTTGGCACTTCCAAGTTCTTTTGAGAAAATTTTCCTTCAAGCTAGTATACAAAGTATATTTAATAACAAAACTAGTACGAATCAAACAACAAAACACTTTTCATATTTAATCCCCCTTCATGGGTAATTTGATACATGGATCGTACTCTATTTTAAAAACCATTTGTTTTGAAAACTAGAGCGACGTGGCTCCTGATACCAATTGTGAAAACCGTAGAGGGGGGTGAATACGTTTTCCTTTAAAAACTTTAAATCTTTAGGATTACATCACTCTTTTACCGGCGGTCCCATATATATATGGGGGCCGCCAAGTATATCAGGCTAACACATATTCTAACAATATAACCACACATACAATATTTAGTACAAAGAACTACACAACCTTAACTAACAATATATACATAACCATTCACACAATCATAAGCACAATGCAAGTATAAAAGTAAAGCGGTAAATATAAAAAAATAAGTAAAGCGAAAGGTAAAAGAAAATGCAAACCGACACTGTGATTTATAGTGGTTCGGTCACGAAGCTCCTCTTCGCCCTATCCACTCCCCGAGTATCCAACTCGAGAGTTACTTCACTAAACAACAAGCTCCCTTTCGACGGAGAAAACCTTATACCAATGCTTACATTATTTTCCAACACTAAGCTATATGTTGTGTCCTTCTTCGGGTATAACCAAACCCGTAATGTTTTATGGCCCAACATAACGAACCTTGTGTTTTATGGTCTAAACACATAAACCGCATCACTTACATTATTTTCTGACACTAAGCTAGATGTCGAGTTCTAATCTTAGCTAGAACCAATCTACCACTTCACCAATGTATTTTAAGGCCTAAAATACTAACCAATCCACAATCAACCCATCTAAATATATACATCATTTGTATCTACACACTACTAAAGATTGGAAGACATAGACTCAATCTATATGTAACAAATGTTACAAATAGACTACATAACTTAGGATCTTAAAGATGACCAAAGTTCTTCTCTTGCACTTGATGAAAGAAGGAAAGAATAGAAGATTGGATCACATTTAAAAAATATTAAACAAGTTAAATGATCAAAGGTTTAGAGAGATTTAGTGATATCTAGAGAGAGAAAGAACTGAAAGAAATTCATGCAAAAGGGGTTGTTAAAACAGTTGGAAGTGACCAACTATTTATAGGAGCTAAAAACAGCCTGTCAGGAAACGGCAGTACCAGATATATTAGGGGGCCGCCGGGGGGACCGCCGTATTTAAGGGGGCCGCCCCGACAGACGCTCCTGTTATTGTCTTCTTGTGGTGAAATGTTTATCTGGTAAAAGTGACACTTGTTTTGGGGGGAAAATAGCCATATTTGAATTTTGAAATAATTACCACATTAAACATTTCTTTATAATTCAAAAATAATTTATTTAATTAATTTTTAAAAAATTATTTTTGTCACATTTATAAAAATATGAAGTTTTAAGACAAAAACTTATTTCTTTGATCACCCTACAAGTTTAATGCTTGTTTCTACATACCTTATGTGATTTACGTCGGGTGCAAACAAACATCGGTGTTGATGCAGATTTGACACATCGAGAGATGTTGATGTATGTATGCATTGATGATTTGTGATTATGAGTAACTAGCGTACTTTACATTATGTATTACAAGTCACATGTGATTATGAATAACTAACAAAAGTGTTGCAAACTCTTATGATCAGTGAAACAACGCACTTCGTGCTATACAGATAGTGCCTCTAAATCTTTAGAGCGAACAATACTGCTCCAAGTTCTAAATTGTGAGTGGCGTAGTTTTTCTCATGAATATTGAGTTGTTGAGAAGCATAAGCTATAACCTTCTCTTTCTGCATTAACACCGCGCCCAAACCTTTATGCGATGCATCACAATAAACCGCAAATTTTTCGATACCTTCGGGTAATGCCAAAATTGGCGCACTACACAACTTATGTTTCAATAGCTGAAACACAACTTCTTCTTTTTCACCCCAGTCAAACTCACGCTTTTCTGAGTCAACTTGGTCATAGGCTTAGCGATCATTGAAAACCCTTTGATAAATCATCGGTAATAACTGGCAAGAGCTAAGAATTGTTGAATCTTCGTTGGAGTCTTAGGCGATGACCAATCCTTAATTGACTCAATTTTAGCAGGATCAACGTGAATGCCTTCACTATCAATCACGTGACTGAGAAACTGTACTTTCAGAAGCCAAAAGTCACAATTCGGAAACTTGGCGTATAATTCCTCCTTTTTAAGCAATTCCAAAATTAACTTAAGGTGTTCTTCATGTTCTTCCTTGCTCTTAGAGTAGATCAAAATATCATCGATGAACATGATCACGAACTTATCCAAGTACGGTTTGCACACCCGATTCATCAAGTCCATGAATACCGCTGGTGCATTAGTTAATCCAAAATGCATTACTTGGAACTCATAGTGACCATAACGAGTCCTAAACGCCATTTTTGTAATATCTTTGATTCAGTTGAAAGCACTAGTCAAATTTATATATATATATATAGTATTAATCCCATGAAAATTCTTTCCAAATTACTTCTCAAACAAGAGAAATAAAAGGATAAAATCTCACTAAAGAAAACACAATACGTATATTTTTAACCGGGAAGTATTTCTTCTCGGGTCGTTTCCCAACGAAGTCGTGAATTGAAATTTGGGAATAATTCGGATTCGAGTGGTCTTATGAATCCTTTCTCAGAAAGCTCTTGTAGTTGAGTAGACAACTCTTGCATTTCAAATGGGGCAAGTCTATATAGGGAACGTGCTACAGGTGTGGCACCAGGCTCTAAGTCGATTTTTAATTCAACTTGTCGAGTTGGTGGAAGTCCTGGTAAATCTTTAGGAAAGACTTCCGGAAAGTCCCGTACAATTGGCACGTCTTCAAGTCTCTTCTCCTCTGACTTGTCTTGTAGTCTTATTTTCCGTAACATGTACTAGAAAGACATTTTATCCTCTTTGAATATAAATCTGGGTCTTGGTACACAAGATAATACTCAATCTCGAATTTCACGCACCATCGCTTCTATTTCCTTGCATTGTCAACACCTCATTTCCCTAAGGAATTCGGACAATCTTTTCGTCACAGACGATCACATCGTGATATTTTAACAACCAAACCATATTGATGACGACGTCAAAACTACCAAGTTCTATGGGCCTTAAGTCTATATTGAATGGATAATTTGAAATTTTTAGAGTACGACCTCAAATGATAGTACGGGCTCCTATGATCCTTTCGTTAGCTAACTCAATAGATTACTTAGTGTCTAAAGTAGATGGGATGATGTCACTTAGTAGGCTAAAAGAAATTGATATGAAACAACCATCGGCTAGGTTCTAGGTACTTGCAATGATTATGTCTTTAACCTTAACCTTATGACCATTAGTGAATGCGATGGTGTAGGAATTCCAAATTTGTCTTGATTCTAACCTATTAAAAGAGATAAGTTCCTTACGCTCTAAAATCTTATAATCCCTAATTATCATGACTACAAGGAGCATGATTCGGTCCTTCGGCTAAGGGTATGGTGTCTCTATATGATAAGGTTGACAAAAATCTACATAGTTACGACGCTTACGAATACGAATACACATGACAGACATAACTCACAAATACGCATGCAAAATATCAGTAAAAACATGAATACGATAAATCCCGTTGAAAATATAGAGAAGAGAAAAGAAAATAGAGATGGAAAGTGAATATAAATTTGACAAACTTTTAAGGTGACTATTCTCAGCATAGCATGGTCCTTCCTGAATTATACATAGGAGATTAGGCTATGTATAATTAAGGACTAACAACGCAATGTTCATTTCGTCAAAATTAGTGTTATGTTAAAAAAATTATATGGTATAAATTGTATGGTTTATAAGGCAGTAAAACAGTCCGTAAAAATGAAAACAAGATAGTTTATATAACGACACACGATATTTTGCAAGATAGAGGAAAATAGTTTATGAGGCGCTAGCAAAATAGTTTACGAGAAAATCACATGACAGTTTAATAGTAAGGGGTTTATATTATGATAACAAATAGTTTACGAATTGTCAACAAAATAGTTTATAAAATAACAATGAAATACTTTGTAAGACAGTGAAATAGTTTATGAAATGATGGCAAAAGAGTTTATAAATGATAGTAAAACATGTTATAAGATGAAAACAAATTAGTTTACAAAATGGTAGCAAAATAGTTTACGATATGGTAGCCGGATAATTTATGAGATGATGACAAAATAGTTTATAAGATAATAGCAAAATAGTTTATAAGACGATAGTAAAAATGGTTTATAATTTAACATTAAATTAGTTTATGAGATGATACCAGAATAGTTTATAAAACAATAGTGAAATGGTTTATAAGGTGACAATGAACTAGTTTTTAAGATGACCATAAATGGTTTATAGGATGATAGCAAAACAGTTTATAAAAGATACTAGCAAAATAGTTTATAAGATAATAGCAAAATGGTTTATAAAGTGCTAGCAAAATGGTTTATAAAATGATAGCAAAGTAGTTTATAGGATGACGACAAAATAGTTTATAAGATGATAGCAGAATATTTTATAAAATGATAGCGAAATGGTTTATATAGAATACATGTATTATCTAATCTCACAATCTAATGACAAAGAACTAGAGAGAAAAAGTGGAAGGATGAAAACTTTTAGAGAGAGAGAGGAAGAGAGAATATTAGCTTATAAAAAATGAGAAAGTGAACAACCAAAACCCTCTCCAAGCTATGGAGATGGTACTTATACTTAAGTTTGGCCGACCATGGGCTTATTCATGGGCTTACCATGTGTCTTGGGCCTTTCTACCTATTTAAGGTTCCAAAAACTAACTAAGACCTACGAGCTACATGTTTTAGGTGTGATCGAGTATTTTCTCGATTCCTAACAATCTCCCCCTAAGGGAGATCACAGCCTTTTAAAAAAATTCTTAAGCCTAGCATTCTATGAATGTCTTCGTCTTTGCTCGTAGTCTTGAATATTTATCTTTCAACTTGTGATATGCGTAGCGATCTTTAGACTTTAGGCTTGAGCTTGTTCCTTTAAGCTTGACTTGTATGCGATCTTTAGCTTCTTGAGATCATCAACCAAACATAATCTCTTATCATCATCTTGTAATTTCTTGCCATCTTATGATCTTGTGACATTCGGACCGACATGCTCATACTTTACTTGATCTTTAACTTGAAAGATTGAATAAGGCATCTTTCTTGAAGTTCTTTAACTTTAACATTTCATCGCTTCAAGAAGGACATGTGGTATCAGAGTAGCGAAAGTCTTGAAACATGTACTTAAGCTTTAATGATGTCTTTACATATGTCGGTCGAGTATGAGCATGTGGCTATGAATCTTGAGTTGTCTTGAACCAACTGCGGCTACCATCGAGATTTCCTGCATAAATGGGTTAGTGATAAACAACATATATAGACGAAAGTGTCTTTGTCACTTCATCGAATACGGTTGCAATAACCACGGTTCCCCGTTAATCAGTATAAATACTGCCTATGATCAGGTAGAATTCTGAAGAATCTCCTTGACAGGGTTTCGCAACTGCACTAGCCGTTCTCATTACCGGAGCATCTCAAAGCATACAACACGGTATGAGTGAACCAGTAAGACAATGTCTCACCGATTGAATCAAAAATTGATTTGAAAATCAATCGACGTGTCACTTGCTAAAGTGATTTTGTGACACATCGAGAGTTTTATGCATTTTAAAATTCATCAATCGTTAATTCATAGTCTGGACGGAATCGATATCCAGTGTCACAAGTTTGATCCATATAGGATCTCACAAGTCACCTACCGCAGAGATTGTTTGATGTTGGCTCTAGAAGGATTTCCATCGTCTTTGTGAATACTTAAGTATCAGTCTGATGTTCTGGTAAAATCACAAGGATAATGCGTAGGACTCTTAAGATATTAATTGGTTTCACAGTGTATGAAAAATAAATATATTTAAATAGTATCCTAGTAAGATTTATGGATGATCTCTTTTGGCTCTAGACTCGATAGTGTACCTTTTAGTTTTAGTAATTAGAGGTTGGAGCAGACTGCCACCTTTTCAATACCAACTAACTCGGTGTGAGAAAGTTGATAGAAATATGTGTAATCTCCATGAGAAATGAAACAAGAGTCTTTTGAGAGACCTTGAGTGGCTAGGGAGGGTTGTGCATTGCATCACTGGGTCCATGATGACTATCTTCAATACCAGACAACAGCTTAGTGTTTCTGATAGCATATGTATTGACCCGGTTTCTACTTAAGTGTAAGGAGGGCTTCTTTCTTTTCACCCTTTATCTTAACTTTTCTTTTTTATTCTTTAACCCCTTCAGTGCTTACCAAGACTTCATCACTAGCACCTTGTTGGGTTTGTTCCAGTGTTAGCTCTGTCCTAGTCCGCATTTTCCCCTTTTCTCACTTTTTCTCCTTTTTATCATACCTATGGACTTCTATATCCTATCTAATGGAATGTCCCTGGGTAGATCTCTCCGATTCTGGCTGGATTGTGGGAACGAATACCTATACCTAACCACTTTATAACTCTAATTAATTAAAAAAACATGGTCGGTCTTTTGGTATTGTTCTCAGCCTTAAAACCATTTGAAAACATCAATCAAGGTACTTTGTGATATAAACCAAAACATTTAGTACCTCGATGGTTTTACTTTTCAAAATTGCTCCCCCTCAACACATGCGTCGATAACCGAAATTGTTTAGCATGGTGGGGAGGGATTTCACACTAGAGTCTTTTAAGATCACATTTATTTATTCACAAGTTATATATATTTTAATCATTTTCTCCCGTTATTAAAAATGTCAAATCTCTTGATATTATGGATATCAACTGATTCAAATATGTATGAAAAATATTTGGGGAGAGAACTGTTTTGATTATATATATTAAGCCGTATTAGGAATATTTTAATGCTCTCCCTTCATTTTTGAGGGTATTATATGGTATTTGAGTGCGTTAATTTGAAATTTTTTGAATTTACTAAGAAATTCTTGAAAATTCGCACTCAAACACTATATATGCCTAATTTAGTCTTACACTACTTATTTACATATTTACAAGTTTATAATTACGAGAGAATGACCTGAAATAGAATGACAAAGTATGACAAAGACATATTGTCCTCTGAAGCAGTCTGAAGTCGTCCCCATATTCACTGCCACCAATGAACTTTTCCAAGCTCCTCATGATTCTTCTATCCAGCAGCTTTTGATTGATGGATTTGATCATGATGCTGGTCCTTTGTCGATCCATTCTGGTCCATTTCCTCTTTCTCATAGCTTTGTTATACCCCAAGTGTAGATCGTGAAGCATTTGACTAAGAGTGTCACGAACCAAAATGAGAGTGTCGTCACTGAACTTGTGAAGCTTGTCAGCACGCATGAATCTCTTTCGCTTCAGATTGTCTTCATAGATCACACACCTTGAGGGTTTGACAGAGTAGTATAGGCTGGTCTGCGAGACATATCCACATCTCGAGTTCTTGGCTTGGTGAGGTTGAGCTTCTTCTGGTAACTTTCAACTCCCAGCTGAAGGTCTTCAACCCTTGCCTGAATAACATTCCTCCTTGCAAACATACGTAAGCTCGCTGCCAAATGAACTATGACATTCCCATCGAGGTTTTTAAGTTTGTTCTGAACAATGAAAAGTAGCATGTCTTCAATGTCGTTTAGATGCAGTCTCTTGAAATCACCTTCCTTAAAAGTGTACAGTTTTTGATCTGCTCTTTTAACAACAATTTCCTCTAAGTGACCATACCCGTACCACTCGTTCACCTTGACGCTGATAATGCTTAAAATCCTCTTGGTCGAATAAACACCGTGCTTGGATACCATTTTGGTTGCATAACCATAGAAATTATGGCTTTTGGTTCGCCAGTGAGAAATTCCCAAAAGAGCATATCTGTCGTAAACAACCTTTACTGGACTCCACAGGTTTGGAACCATGTCTTCAATGCCCTTTAACTCATACCTTGCAGTTTTGGACTTCGTCGTAGAGGATGTGTATTTCTTGTCATTTCTTCCTCCTCTTAAGTATTCCAAGTCGTTGTTAAAGAAGAAGTCGGCTGGGATATTTTGACGACCTTGAGACGACATTTGCACAGGTAGAGGTTTGGTCATAGGGACAATGATGAACCTCAGGATTGTTCCAGTCAAGTTATTCTGACAAAGCACGATAGCATTCTTCTATGGTGTAGTCTAACTCCACATAACTTTTGCACGTTCCCTTCAGCAGATTTTAAGCCGGTCCTACAAGAATTTCTTTTGTAAGATTATCGATCTGGAGACGGTTCAATACAAAGGCAGAGAAGTTGATTAGAGTGTGCATCAGCTCATCAAAGGTGAGAGGAGGTTTTGTAGCTTTGGCCATATCATTGAGCCAACTTTGTTCTGGCCTGTCATCAATTAATTTTCCTTCATTCCATTTAGGATCAGGAGAAGTGTCACTGTTGGACTTCATGTACCAGTCATACTTAGGAATAGCCTCATCGTTGGGTTGTTCATCAGATTTTCCCAAGTCTTCTCCTTGATCCATTGGCATATCAGCATTTTCAAACTTAGCATCATCATCAGAGTCTTGCACAGAGATCGGTTTATCAACTTGATCTTTTGCAGACTTGCTAGATTTAGAAGACTTTGAAGAGGTGGTTAGAGATTTTCCTTCAGAAGAGTCCTTTGTAGCAGACGTCTTCTTTGAGGTTTTAGTTCCTTTGCTTGTCCTTTGTCTCTTTAACCCTCGGTCTGATCCAGCAGAAGGGCCTTCATCTTTATCAGCATCATTTGGTTTCCTTTTCTTTAATTTATCAGCAACACCTTCGTCCATAGCATCTTCATCCTCCAGGATTGACTTCATGAGAGCATGATATAGAGCTCTTTGCTTAGGAATTTTGTTGAATGACTTGGATTTATTAGTCATTGCCTCAAACAGGGTAGTTTTCTGATCAAATTCTTCAAGTGTAATGGTATCAGATAAAGAGATAGTTTCTTTAGGCACTTGCTGCTTTCTTGCATGTTCCATCTTGATTTTTCTGATGTCTTCAGTGATTTTTTAAGGTACATATTGATGTCTAAGTCTCTTTACAATTTCAGGTAGAACTGAGTGTTCTTTAATGATATTAGCATCGTGTTTCTTGAGCACCTTATAGAGAGCATCATCCAGACTTGTTCCAAGGTACTCTTTGACAACATTTGGGACTTAAGATTTGATAGCTGAAAGGAGCGCTGAAGAGTGATCAACAGTCTTAACATCTTTGACATCCTTCTCCAAATCAGTTTTTCTTTGATTGAGTCCCGAGAGAGTTTCATATTCAGGAACTGCAATGGTTAAGGTTGTAGCTTCCGTTGTTGGTGGTGTTGGGATTGGTGTTGATTGTTGAAAGTGAGGAAATAGTGAAGTTAGAAGAGAAGAAATAATTGTTGTTAAAGCAGTTGTGACTATTTCAGGTAAATTGACAACTGTATGTTCTGGGATTACAGACACATGAATGGTGAGAAGAGGTGAGGTACGTGGAACTTCATGTTGAACATTAATATCCATCATAGAGACAACTTCAGTGTCAGCCGGGGGAATCTTATCAAAGTTGAGATATTTAGCAGCATAGTCGGATGAGATAGAAGAACTTGGTATTGGGACTCCAGCCTTCTGTGTTGCCTGAGCATCATCCTTGACTTGATTACCTGCACCCTCTTAACTAACGTTCACGTGCTCAACTTCTACATGACCAGAATCAGTCGTCTCTTCATCATCTTTTCTTTCACCTTCATGCTCTGTATCTGTCAATCTAACGTTGACATCACCATATAGTTCTGTATTTATCCTTTCATACTCTTCCTCATCCACATCATTAGATTCATCATTCGTTTCAACGTCAGTAGGTACATATTCTTCAGGAGTATGTACTTGCTCATCATCTTGTGTTTCTTCTTCATCATTACTTGTTTCTTGATTCTCAGACTCTGTCAGTTCATCATCAGCTTGTTCATGATCATCTTTACTTTGTTCATTGGCTTCATCACCACTATCACCCCATGGTTCGTACTCGCTTTCAGAAGAATCAGCTTTTGACACATCGGGAACCCCTAGTTTTGAACCAGTTCCTTCATGTGTGTCAATAGTCTTGCCTTTAGGCTCATCAGGAACCTCTGGTTGTAAACCATCTGCATCACCTGAGCCACCTGCTTGATGGATAGTTGTTTCCCTTTGGCTTCTTTTAAGAACGTTCTTTACTTGAGCTTCCTTGAGTAAGGCAACTTCAGACAACAAATCAGTTCCTTTACTTCTTTCAGTTGTTGTTGGTGCCTTCTTTTTTGACACAAACATACCAAGAGTGTCTAGGATTTGTACACCAGAAGACTGTTTTCGAGAAGGCTTCTTGGAAGGTACAACTTTCTTAGCAGTTTTAGGTTCTTCTTCCTCTACGGTGACAAGAGTTCTCTTCTTCGAAGAAGAAGCAGGTTTCTTGAATTTTCTTTTCATCTTGGGTGATGCTGCACCAGTAGCATATGCAAGATAAGTCTTGTAGGCAGTAGAGTCTCGCATCTGCTAAATAGTCATCCTGTTAGGAAGTACTGCTCCATATACTTGGAAGTCATCAGACTTGGAGACAAATCTCATGGGACCTAAAATGTTGTCATCCTGAACAGTATGCATAAACATTCTGTTCCTCATCGAAATTAACTTATCTTTGGTGATGAAATAATGAATGATAGCTTTTGTGAATCTGAGATAGTACATCTTTTCTTGCTTCTTGTGGTCTTTGTTCTCTATTTGGAATGTGAAGTCTTCCCAAAGTAGTTCGACAAAGTCAACATTCTTCTTATAGAACATTCCCCATAGAATTTAAGCTCTTGAAAGTCGGAGCTTGTCAAGACCTGTAATTTTCCCAGATAAGCACTTGTTGATGATTGCAGCAAAGGTTCTCCAAGGTTGGTACATATGATCAAAAACTACTTCAGTGATAGATTCAATGTCTCCTTTGTAGCCAAGTTCCTTGATGAAGGAGACGATTTCTTCATCTGAGGGAAGTGCATTAAATTCTTGATTCGAAAGTCTAGGACAGATCTGGAAGATCTCTCTGAACACTTCCATATTAAGAGTGAACCTTTTCTTATCAATCTTGAACCGGTAAGAAGTAGATTCTTTCTTGTTGATGGTGAACCAAAACTGATGCATATAAATCTATGGAACATCTACAGTGATGAGGAAAGTAGGATAGTAGGTAGTAAGAGCTAGAGCATTTAAAACAACTTGATATGTGGGTTCTTTCTGAGTCTTTAATAGATCAATTCTCATATTGCACTTGCCGATCTTGACTCGTTTCTCAAGTGGTACCAAAGCGTTGTCAAGAGCAACTTGTTGAGCGGCAGTAATAGTCATGGTTCTGCTAAGATTTGCCAAATACAGTTTATACACAAACAAACAGATATGTATTTTACTCAGTGACAATTTGGTTCATGTTGATTGATTTTTTTATGCATGAAGGGAATTATAATTAGGGGCCAGGCACAGTTTATTAGGCTTTGAATTATAGCAAAGGTAGAATTAAGAACAATCAGTGAATCAATATGGATTGATAGTCAACTAAGCAGCTAGATTGATTACTAAGAAAAAAATTACCCTAAATAAATCAACTAGTGAAAAACATTAAGGTATAATTCACCTACAGATATCATCATGTATAATTTGCCCAGTTCTATTGATTGTGTATAATTCGCCTTGAGTAATTTTTTATATATAATTCGCCCAGTGTAAACTGTATAATTCACCCAATGTTAACTGCATAATTCGCCTAGTGAAAACTGTGTATAGTTCGCCTAATCTAAATGCATAATTCTCCTACTACAAACTGTGTATAGTTCGCCTAATGTAAATGCATAATTCGCCTAGTATAAACTGTGTATAGTTCGCCTAATGTAAATGCATAATTCGCCTAGATCAAATTCAACGAACATACAAACTTATTTTCCAAGTATCTTTATCAATCAAAACACGATCCTTAGCAACCATAAACCACATTTGAACCAATTTTAACATGAATTAACCACAAAAATTTCAACTTTTAGCTTTTTTGACCCATATGAACACGTTATACCCAAAATTACAAGTTTTGATGTTAAATCTTGTTTTAACACACGCTATTACTCACAAAGGAACATTATAACACAACTAGATACAAACCCCAAGAACTTTACACAATTTCTTACCACTTTTCTTAAATTTTGACACGAAGAATCAAGACAAACACATTCATATGATAGCCATGTAATAAACTGTTATAGCCTAGTGTTAACCCCTTAGAGATCAAAACCCCTCATTCAATTTAAAGATTAACACATTTTAATTTTTGAGGAACCCTAAACCAATTTTTAGGGATTTCGAGCAAAAACTAATGTTTTAGGCTAATTCCTTTTGATTAGAAGGTGACAAGGATACAATGAACACATTTCTAGTTTACCTTATGGATTAAAACTGACGATTTCTTGGTGTTCTTGAGGGTGACGAAATTCAAGAGATGGAAAAAAATATAGGTGTGTTTGGTTTGTGTAAGTGAGAAGTGACGGGGAGGGAGGGGTGTTTGTTTGAAATCTTTGAGGTTTTAACACATTCACCCCTTTAAGTTTCACTATCCTTCTAATTTCTTATAATAATATTCCTAAGGCTTATACAAGTTTCATTTTTGCACAAATAGTCCCTAAATATTTTATTATTTAGACTAAGCCTCACATTTTGCTATTAAGCCCCTAAAGGCATAAACACATAACATCAAAAGCCCAATGAGTTAAAATTAAATAACTCCCCTTTAAATAATGATTCGTTATTGTTTAAAAACCTTTTTCTTTTTATCACTTGATGGATATGAAGAAGATAAATTGACAATTTCTCCCCCTTAAATAATATCCCGTTTTCTATTTAAAGAGTTGTAGTCGTTATTTGATGGTTCAAATTGTCTTTGAAAATGATTTTCTAATGAAACCGAATGATGATTATATTTTATTTTGAAAATGAACACCATAAAAATAAGATTTCTTTTATTTTGACAAAGAAATGCATTGACATGTACATTAATTTGTATAAAGGAAGCACGGGTTGTGTTGCAAATTAAACACAAGCCTTTGTATGAATATGAATCTTCACATAACCCTTCCCCAAATAATACCCACATGGAAAAACTTACATTCCCTTACACAATGTACCCTCTTTGTACTTGTTGTACTTCTTGTCCCCATCATTCCCAATATAGGCTCCTCCACATCCTATCAAAACATTCTCTACCACATATCTACTATTCATCTTCTTCCTCATAAACCATTTGAATTACACACACACACACACTATCATCCTATCCCTTGATTTCACCATTTCACCAATCCAACTTACCTCACTCTCTTCTCCTCTTTTAGATTAAATTTAAAATATCAAACAAACACACTTCTCTCTATAAACAAATACACTTCACTCTCTAAACAAACATACTTCTCTGTCCACCCTTGATCTTGCCACTTTACCTATCCAATTTACCTTTCCACCATCTAATATTAACCCTCCATTTCAAATACGATCAAGAGGCTCCTTTCCATCCCATCACCATCACTTCATGCCAAATCATGACAACTTATTCACAACCCATTCTTATCCCTTTCTCTATTTCACACATGTGCTCAATACATTTAAAATTCAAATTTCAAATCTTCCCTCCAAAACATCCACCCTGTAGAATATGTATATTATGTAACCACTTAAACAATTAATGAAGAACTAGAGAGAGAAAGGAATGGGAGGAAGGTTTCTAGTGAAAGAAAGTAAAGAGAGAATATTAGATTAATGTGTGTGTGAGAAATGAAACCAACTTTTTTTCAAAATTTTTTTCCTAACAAAATGAACAACTGACAAACTTTCCACCATCGTATCTTATGCATGTTAAAACTAATTTTAGTAAATTTTTATTCATTAAGTAGAGCTCATCAAAGACTACAAAGATAACCAAATAAACTATTTTAAATAAAACATTTGAGTATCCAAATACATATGCAAAAATGCCCAACATCTTTAATTTAAATTAAAAAACATGAAACCTAAATTTATACCTAAAAAAAAACTAATTTTTTTTAAAAAGTGAATCGCCATTACCAGGGCGCGATCTACATAAAAAATAAAATTAGGGCACGTTTTTTTTTTTGTCAAATTAAAAAAAAAAGTAAATCTCTAGTGATAGGGCGCTATCTACATTAAAATAATATAAAGTCACTTTTTTTTATTAACCGAATTTAAAAAAAAACAAAAAAAAATCTAGATCGCTATGTATAGGGCGAGATCCACATTAATTTTAATTTTTTTTTAAAAAAAATTTCTTACGAGCCAATCAAATTCAAACAAGTATACAAATGTAAATAGCTATTAACTAAGCGCGATCGAAATGGTTATTTAAAAAAAAAATTGTCAGGGTTATAACTAGACAACACGAATCCTTAATGACTACTGCGAAAATTTTCGCAACTTATAACTATAGTAATTGTCAGTCAAGTAAAAATGTGCTAATATAATTATATGATTATGCAATCGAAATCCTTCGTAGATTATCATAATTAAATGGTTATTAATTTAACAGTGGCACATTTATATCTTATTGCTTTTAAAAATAAATGGTACTAACTAGGAATGGGGGACAAATTGAGTGCTTTAAATTCAACCCACATGGCAAACGGTGGTCCCTAAATTGTAGAATATCATTTGGACGGCATTTCCATCTTGCTCTAGCTACCATAGTTAAATTACATCTTTCTCCTCAAAAATCATAATTATAGATTTAATAGCGTGTTTTTTGGGTCATAAGAAACCGAACATGTATAAGTAGAAAGTCATATTGACTATGGACGAGCACGGTATCATTTTGGTACCGTATCGGCATCGTTTACAAAGTATCGTAGTTTTTCCTGATCAAAATGTGTAGTCCTGATCCTGGAACCGAAGGGTATATCGGTACCGGTACCGGTATGGTACCGGGTATACAGGTACTAAACCGAAACGAGCACCGTTTAATATAAAAGATAATATCAAATTTCACTCTTTTAGTCCGTGAGTTCGCTATCGAGTTCAATCTTTCTTTAAGCTAGTCCTCTTTTAATACATCCATATAGCAATATCTAATCGGTATAAACCTTTTATCATTTCTACTGAAATTGTGTATATCAACATCAACAGTGATCTCACCCAAAACCCATCGATCTAAAAGACAAGGGAATTGATTTGCACACTCATTGCTTTGATTGAGACACTAAAAAATATGATAACTTGACATCTATACCCTTAGATCATTGTTACTCATATTTATTTTTACAAGGGTATAAATATCAAGTCATCATATTTTTGAATGTCTCAATCAAAACAATGAGTGTGCAAATCATCTCCCAAAAGACAAGCATCAATTTCTTGCATCAGTTGTGTTACTAGCTTTTAACCATTCAAGTTTAACTACAAGCTGCAATTCAAGTTTAACCAAACGCCAATTTTTTCCTACACCCAATCAATCTCGTGTGGTTTGTTTGTATTTAAAACAGTTGAAACATAGCGATACTCTCTATTACAACCAATAGTAACTAAAATTCATAATTCTATAATTAGTGATTAAATCTCTCATTCATGTATAAGAGTGCTGGGAACGGTCGTGCTGTTCTAAAAAATTCTCATAAAGTGATGTCACGTCAGCAAAATGCTTAACGGCGCCAAGAAACAAACGGCACCACATTTTGTGGGGCATCCGTTGGCACGAGAAAATGTGGTGCTGTTGGTACACATATACCCCACTAAATCACAAAAAGACAAAAAAAGAACCAACGGCGCGAGAATGGCACCACCACTCCGTTCGGTTTCTCGTGCCGTTCTCAACGGCGCTGGCTGTTATGTATGGCGCGAGAGAGAATGGCACCACCACTGGAGTGGTGAGCCGTTCGATTTTCTCGTGCCGTTCTTTGGCACCACCGTTCCCTACCCGACAAGCATCTACATCAGTTAGACTAAAGCAACAACCTATCTATTTTGGTATCAAACTCCAGGAATTTCCGTCTTAGTACCGTATCGTTTTTAGCGGTACTGGATTTTTTTGAACGAGTTTCAAGGTACCGGCACCGTATCGGGTAAAGAGAACCGGTACCGCTACGGGTCGATACCGCCGTACCGTTTGTTTTTTGGATACCTATGCTATCCCTAATTGACTTATATACATGCATTGAGAAATTATGTCCGCATTAATGCATGTATGGGAGCCGCCTTGTTTTAAATAATCTTTAACACCGATTATATTGTCTATTCGAGAAAATGGAGTATTTATGATCCTTAATGGCAAACGAGCCGTGTGTACGTAGTTGGTCATATATGAGCAACTTGTCATAAGTTTCTAGCTAGTTTACAACTTAGCATCCCACGCAATATGTAAATATCGAAGGGCCGGGCTGGGTTTGAGGAACTAGCAAGCTTGAAAGATATATGTAAAATGTTTTGATGATGAATGTGGTGGGTTTTACAACGAAACATGTATCCTCTCCTCTCAGTTTTACGCACAGTGGGAGATATGCAAAGCAGTGGATTAGAAAATTGATTTTTTAATAAAAAAAATTGATTACTGTAGCACTGTGAGACAAAAATTTAGTGATTTTTAGTATATGCATAAAATTAGGGATATGGATCCTTTCATGTTCATTTGAACATGAAAGGGTAAAGTTGAGTTTGTGTGAGTGAATAGCTTATCATTTTATAAAATTGAGGCCCTACAATACATTATTTATTTATTTATTCACTCACACAAACTCAACTTTACCCTCTCATGTTCAAATTGAACATGAGAAAATTAGATAAGCAAAATTCACCGAACACTAAAGAAAATTGCTTATCTGATTATTTTTAGTTAGAATCAAATCTAAATACTCTATTTAGAAGCACTTGTTTTTAGTTAGCATAGAAACACCTTTTCTAAACCAAAAAAATAAAAAAAAATAAAAAAATCCCAAACACCCTCTTACTCAACACTTCCTCCGTCAAGTTCGAATTCAGTTTGATGCTCTCCATGTGCAAGTAGTGGTATAAATATAGACTATAATTTGCAAGTTTCAAGTGATAATCCATGATCATATACATCTTCATACGTAAGGCAACTACAAATTCAATTCAAAAATGGATGGTGTAGTTTGGTTTCATTTTAAAGCATCAAAGATATGAAATTAAAAAGGGATTAAACTTCTTTAAAATAATATAAACCAAAACGATGATGACACCCTTTTTGTGATAAAATGATAGTTAGGATTTAGGAAGAAAAAAGGTGAACCTTAATTAACAAGAAAAAGTTTCGTCATTTAATTATACATGGACTTCTTTACTAGTAATTCTCACTCATTAACTCATAGTGAAATCGCCATGTTATTTCTATATATTAACTTTAGTTTCTTCATAAGTAAAACAAAATGTAACTTTGCGAAAGAAAATTATATGAAATAAAAAGTAAAGGAGGTTTATGCTATTCTTAATCGTTACATCATCATCTCCAAAGAGGGATTCCAATCGGTTAAGTTAACATACCTTGGAGTTCTCATTGAATTGGACTCCCTAGCTGCTATTCAGAAATTCAGTAACCATGCTGGAGTGGGGTCGTGGTTCACTCTAATTAAGCCGGCATGTAACTCGTTTGTTTCCGATGAAAGGATTGTTTGGGTGTCTTTAGAAGGTCTTCCAATCAGAGCATGGACTGATAATACGTTCTCAAAAGTAGCATCGAAATGGGGCGACCTAGTGGTATGGGAGGATTCAGAGGGAAGGACTTTGTCTTGTAAACACCTATGTATAAAGACAAAGATGAATGAAATTATCAACACAAGTTTTAAAATAATATTGAAAGGAAAAGTTAATTATATACGAGCCAGAGAATTGGACGCTTGGGTTCCTAAATTTCTCAACGAAGAATACTTTTCTGATGAAGAGTCATCCGAATCAGAGGATGGGTGCAAGTTCGAGGGTCAGAAGCACTATAACCAAAATGATGATGACGATGTTGACAAAGTCTGAGAATCCAGCTGCAAGAAAGAAAACGACTTTGTTCCTGAAGCTGCTCCTAATATTACTAATGACTTTGTTCTTGAAGATGCTCATAATATTACTAATGAAGAATCGCCTCAATCCAAGGACCCATTTAATATTTACGAGCTCTTGCAAAAGAGGAAAGTTAATATTCAGCTATCAAAAGATTCAGGTCCTTCATACCCACCTGGTTTTACCCCGAATGAAGACGAGTCGGTTCCTGATAGAACTAAAACACGTGATAGTTCTTGGATCATTTATAGCTCGAGGTTGTTTAGACCTCATCTAGGATCATGATAACAAAGACAATAACATGCAGCGGAATAAGAACAAATCAATGTTATTCTAACAAGGTTTTCATCATTATCTTCTCTATGATACATGACTACTACAAGCCCCAATTCTACCTTGATCAATGGTAGAACGTGTTATCTAAACGATAACAAGGAATCAAAGATCATTGAGGCTAAACCAACCAAACCCTAGGCGTCTATAATAAAACTCACGCCTAGAACACACACACACACTTTCCTGTTGTTTACATCTTGACACACAGAAAACTATACGACCTATATCTCTTTATATATTAGAGATATTAGGTTTACAAAGGATAAATATTAGGAAACAACTAAATCTTTCTAACTTTTATAATTATCTTCTTGGAAATCTTCTGTAATCTTCCATCATTTGAAGAATTCCTCCTTTGTCTTTAAAGTCCTTCATCTTTCATATGTTTTGTCTTATCAACTCAAATATAATTCCCAACAATCTTCCCCTAGTTTATAATGACAAAACCAAGATAAGCACGAGCTTCTTCTCCTGAAGCTAATATATATGAAAGAATAGAACTATACCACCAAGGATCTACAAGTTGCAAATCATCTTTGTAACGCCTTCTTCCCCTTTTTGTCATAATCAAATAGGGGACTAAAGTATGCAACTTTGATTTCGACAACCACGAACCACTATCACACTTCTAATCCAGTCTTCAACAACTCAAATTACCCTCCATGACGCGCTTTAAGATAAATGAACTTGAGCAGTAGAAACTTAAATTAGCAGTAGTAACAATGACTTACAATAGTAAAAACCTTCACCTTGATGTAGCATATAAATGGTTAAACATTTTAACATTAAGCTTCCCCTGAAACCCATATGTTAACTGGTATGTGTTTAATTACACATACCTTTTACCTTTAAAAACAAGTTAAAATAACCAAAAACGGACTTAAAATGCCAAAAATATGCTTGTTTTGCTAATTGTGTTGTGCAGGAACGGATATCTAAGAAAAGGACGAAAAACGAAGCCAAAACGACAAAACCGGACACGGAATGGAAAAGCGTGAAAAAAGACACAGTCAAGTCCAAGCCCAAGTGTAAAAGTCAACCCAAGTCAACCCCGACAAACCCGAAGCCAAAAGTCAAGAAAAAACAAGTTTAGGGACTAAACTTGTAAATCCCTAAACTTGTTTTGAAAGAAGAAAAGAAGGAAATAAAGAGAAGGGCCAAATCTGCCAAATTGGCAAAGAAATACCACAAGGGTTAAATCTGCCAACATTTCAAAGGCTTTCATCACAAGGACCTTGGGTGCAACAACCAATATAACCCTTGGGGGGTTAATTTGCCAAGTCCCCAAACTTGTATAACACCAAGGACGAAAATTGCAACATCCCTTACCACCATGAGGGGCCAATCTTGCCATCACCCAAAACCTTTTCCTGTTAAACCCAAAACATTTTTTCCCGCCCTTTTCAATCCCCAACCAACTCACGGGTTAGCCTCCCCCTCTTTTACCCTGCAACCCTTCAACACCATGGATAAACCTTTCCCCCCTCCTCCACTAAACTTTCCCAGCTACAAAAATGCCAACTTGGCAATCCCCCATTGTCCAAGAACCATTTTCGATGGTGATGATGACTTGGGATTATAATTAAGGGCTGGGATTTGTCTTGGATTACACTCACACAACAAACACAAGGTGTTTTTGTGTCTACAAAGTAACACACCAGCAAGAAGACAAGAAGACCAAGGAGGAACCCTAGCTTGTTTTTTTTCTACTATTTAAGCATTGTAAGCCCTTGAGGCACAAGAGTAGTTTTTTTTAGTTTAAAGTTTTAGTGTATTAAGTTTTCAGTTCAGCTCTTTTATGTACTTGTATTTCATTTCTTTTAATGAAAATTCAGTTAATTTTACATTTGTGTTCTAAGTTACAAAAGTCTCTTTAAAAACCTTTAAGCTCTCAATATAAGCCGTTTTATAACCTGTTTTTAAAAACTTTAAGAAAAATTCAAAAAGGGGGACAAAGTTACTGTTGGATCAAGTATGGATGAATGAGCAATATTGGAAGGCTCATTGGGTTTTAAAAATCCTGTTTTGAGCAAAGGATTTAAGGTACATTCTCTTTAAATTTTGCTTAAAAAGTTACTGTAGCACTGCTTATTGGCTTATTTTTAGCTTATTAATGTTCTTTTGTGCTTATTGATGTTTATTTAAGCTTAAGTATGCCTTGTAGTTTATTTTCCTTCATTTTCATACAATTTGCTAAAAACTGTCAAATTTAGCTTATACTGTTCGAGCTTATCACTCTTTTTAAGTGCTTATTTGTTTAGCTATTCATCTTTTTATTGTCTAAAAGTGCATAAGTAGTAGTAGTCTTTTAAAAATTTCAGTTAAATTTAGCTTTTATAGGTTTAAAAATGACTTTTAAAATATAAAGGGGTGTTTGGGTCAAGCATGAAAACGGGTCAAAATGGTTTGGTATGGGTTGGGGTTACATGGGTAGATTTAGCTTAAGTGTTTGAGCTTATTTGAGTCTGTTTTTACCAAAGTTTTTTAGTCAAAACTTTTTTTTAGTTTTTACAAGTGTTCCTTGAAACTGTAGTATTTTAAAAAAAAGATACAATGGCTTATTTGGATAAGCCATTGTATATTTGAGTTGTGGTTTAAAAAAGTGTGTTATTTGAATGTCTTAACCAGTTTTTAAAGTCCTTTAAGTCATTTGACTTTGTTGAGTCAAAACTGCCAAAACTTAAGTGTAATTTTTATAAAAGCAAAAAGCCCAATTTCATTCTCAAAAATCAGCAGGTAATTTAGTGTTTTAGGTTCTAAAAAAGTGTGCACAAGTCCTTTTCTTGATGTTCTTTATCTGTTTTAACTTAGTTTTGTTAATTGAGCTTATTTGACAGCTTAAAATAAGCTGTCAAATTAAGCCCTTGTTTTAGCTTAGTTTTCCCCTGGTGCTAAGGGGGTATCTTTAAGCCTACTTTTCTAGCTTTTTAGTGAACTTAAGCCCAAGCTTTTGGCTTTTCTTAAGAGCCAATAAGCTCTTTGATAAACCCTCTTTGTTTCTGTCCTTAAAAAGCCCTTTTGATAGCTTATTTTTAAGCTAAAAGTAGCCCTTTGGCTGTTTTTGCTTAGCTTAGTTTAGGGATTGCTTATTTTCTTTCTAGCTTATTGAGCTTAACTCAATTGCTTATTTGTGTTCCTAGTAGCTAATTAGGTTAGTGTGTTAAGCTGTGTTTGCTTATTTTCCATTTCCTTGGCTTATTTTGTGTAAACAGCCCAAGAGATAAGCCTCTTAAGTCCTTTTAAGCTTAGTTTAGTTTTCTGTCAATATAAGCCCTTTTTAAGCTTATTTAGTTATTGCATTTTAGTTTTCAGTGCTTATTTAGGGTAGGGTAGTCAATCCTTTTAGCTTTTTAGTCCTAGTTTTAGCTTAAGTGTCCAAAAAGTCCAAGACTTAGCCACATTTTAAGCCTTTAAGCTCATTTCAGCAAACTGTCACCTTAGAAGCTCTTTTTCAGCTTATTCTTAGCTTTTCAAAAAAGGTTGTAGTTTTGAAAGTTGTTAAGCTCAATAAGCTTAACAACTTTGGTTCACAAAGTTTTTCACAAAACGGGTGAGCAAGACTCGAACCCGGGCCTCTACCCTCGATACATCCCCTTTTATAAACCATCCTTACCGCTGCACCCTTGGGACTTTTTCATTAAAGTCCCAAGTGGTTATTTATTTAACCACATTTTCACCCATTTAGGCTATAAGCTGTTACAGCTTATTTTAGGGCTTATTTATACGCAAGTTTTTGGTTTCTTATTTTTCGTGGGCTATTTGTAGTGTTAAGTATTTTAGGTAAAATTTTTAGAATTTTTAGAAATAGATTAGTATTTTTTATAATTTAATTTAGTTAAAAGTTTAAAAACTTCATAAAAAATACAAAAATTATCAAAAAAATATTTTTC